>NHYE01005308.1:0-21049 GCA_002938385.1 Gymnopilus dilepis | reverse complement strand
GTAGCGCATAAGCCACATCACACCTTCCAAACACCCCCCTCACATCGCCAAAGCGCGTCGGCCTGGAATCCGGCCCGCCACACCCAGCGGTGAGTATCCCTCCAAGTCTGGCGGTGCTCCCTGAGTAGCTGGAAGGTGGGTTCCCTGGAGACCTGGAAAATGGGCCCCCTGAGTGCCCCTGGGAAGGGGAAGAAGGTTCGCCTTGCCCTAGAGCGTCGACGACGAGCGCGCCCGAGTCGCCGTGCGCTGCGAAGGGGGTGGTGACGCCCTGGCGATGATGCTGCGGTGTGTGGGGGTAGACGCCGTGAGGGAGGATGGGCCATGCTTTGGATATGACGGATTTGTGCTTTGTGGGTGGGGGTGGAGAAGAAGTAGAGGTCGATGCTGAGGTTGGGGCTGGAGCAGCACCAGCAGAGGCACCAGCACCAGCAGTAGCACCAGCACCAACAGTAGCAGGAGAAGTAGAAGGAGGACTATTACCCCCAAGACTCATATGCCTCTCCGTATGCCTGATACACGAAAAAATCGTATTCGCCCTCCCGATCGTCAGACCCGTCGCGTGTCCCCGCTTGAGCACCATGACGTCCGGGTCGTTCGCGTCCTGTGCTTCTTGCTTGCGCCTGCGCTCTCGTTCGAGGTGAAATTGGTCCCGGGAAGGGGCGCTGGTGGAGGCGGAGCCCCAGTCGTCCTCGTCGAGAAGGTTTGGGTGGACGTTCTTTTTGTTCTCGTCAGTCTTGTGCTCGTCTTGCTCGTCGTCATCCACAGGCTCCTCCAATCTCACAGGCCTCCTCATCTCCTCAACCCCAACGACCTCCGCACCAACACGCAGCAGTCCCCCAAGAGGATATAAGAACCTCCGCCCTTCCCTCTCCCTCCGCTTCTCCCTCTCCAGCACCCTCGCCAACGGCCCCCGCTGGCTCGCAGCCTTCATGTACCTCCGCCTCAGCGCAGGGTCCATCATCAGACTCACATCGCTCGGCGTGAGGTCCGAGTGTAGGCTGATAGCGTTGCCATTGAAGGAGTACAGGTTTTCTAGGGTGAGGACGGAGGTGGAGAGCTCGATGAGGGCGTAGTCGAGGAGGAAGGAAGCATGGCTTTGGTTGTGGCTCTCTTGAGTGTCTTGGGACTTTGGATTCTGGGATGGATTGGAGGGGATGAGATGGAGAGAAGGCGAGTAAGACAGATGTCCGAGCACGCGAGAGGAAGAGCGCGAGTACGTTTTGAGGACGTGCTGGAAGTACTCTGTGTGCTTCTGCAAAGACTCCTCGAGTTCCTCGAGGATGTTCTCTACCCGTGCCTTCCTATCTTCCTTGCCCCGCAGCTCCTGAAGCTCGCGTCTGCGAAGCTCGATGTCCACCACCACCGCGGTGATCTTCTCTTGGATCTTGGCAAGGTAGAGGGTGAATGCCTTGTCGCCGAGGAGGAGGATGTTCTCCTTTTCTTCTTCTTTGTCCGCGACATTGGTAGCGGGATTGGGAGGAGATTTTGAGAGCGCGTCGTAGTCGTATGTGTCGTTGCCCCAGATGCTGAGAGGGAGGAGGGCATGGCGCGCTGTGACGAGGAAGACTCTCCTGCCTGTGTTTGAGATGTCTGATTGTCCTTCTACGTTTTCTGAGGAAGCTGAGGTGGACACAGAGATGTAGAAGCCGCCTGTACAGTCCGACCAGGACGTGGACTGCGCTGCAATGCTCTGGCCTAGCGTGGCAGTCAACGAGCGGCGCAACTCTGCTGTGGGTTCCAATTCGGAAGGCGGGGGTAGAAATTGGACACGTTCCTGCTGCTCGTGCTCGACCTCCTGCTTGCCCAAATCCAAATCCCCACCATCCCCAGATCCACCCAAGAAATTAACAACCGACTCGCGAAACTCAACCTCCACATCATCCAGCTCATAAGGAAGGTACTCTTTGCATTTGAGCGCAACCTCAGAGCCCCTCACAGGGTCCATCGAGTCCGGCACAACACCGACCCACACAATCGGCGGCTTCGAGCACGTCGGCTCGCCCTCATCCACAATGCGGAGCACATCTACACTCGTCCAATCTACGTCCTCCTCATCCAGCAGTTCCAAAAAGCCCTGTACGAGGTGTTCCTCCCAGAGCTCGTTCAGCTTATGCTTGGACCCGACGGGACGCAGCTCCATGCGCTGGGCGTCGGCGAAGCGGTCGGTGGGCGCGACCCAGGGTCTGTGCCGTGAGCTGGAGCGCGCGATGAGGGAGGGATAGGAGGGGAGGCCGCTGTAGTAGGCCTGATATTCGAGGGTGGATATCGGTGACTGAAGATTTTCTGTGGGAGGTGGAGATGGTGGATAGAGTGGTGGGTCGGTGCGGGGCGTGTTGTACGCGAGCGCGATGCTGTCCTGGATCAGGTCTGGTTGCAACATCGTTGCTGCGGTGTGAAGGGTGTTGTACGAAAAAGCGTGTAGGACGAAGAGACGTCTCAGAAATGGTCTGTAATTTGAACCGTGCCTGTTGTCTGAGATACGTCCAATCATAAGTCGGAGATGCGGAATGCGAAGATCGAATTTGACTCACCCTTGTTTGACAAAAAAATAACCGGAGATCTTCAAGGAGCAGCAGCAGCGGGCGAAGCTTGTCCTTCAGTACCCATTACGCCTTCTACGACCAAGGAGTTGTGCCAAAATCAAGCAAGGAGATGCATGAAAGGCTTGAACGCGTTAGGATGACGCGGTGAAGGGTTGCCGAGCTCGTAAGTTGGTAGCAAAGTTGAGACCCGAGGATTCAAATTTCAAACAGTCTTCATGTCAAGGACACCGTTGGGGGCACTCGAATATCTTAAGGCTGGTTGGACTCGGGGGAGGGAAGCAAGACGAAAAGCTAAAATTGAACTAAGTACGCGGTCATCCCACGACCTCGTGTGTTATAGGGGCTGCAACCAAGAAATTTGACTCTTCAATATTCGACCACCAATGATACCACGGAAAGGAAAGGGAAGAGATTGCGTTGAGAAAGAGTAAAACGTGCAGAAACGTCCAAGTTTCCATCGAGCAGGCGAGTGTCCTCCCATTTCTTCTTCTCGTTCCTGCAACGTCATTGATATTACTTCCGTCTCCCAGTGCTTCTTAATTCTCATAAAATACCAAGCTTCCCATTTCAAGTCCTTTCAACGATGAATGTCTACGCCAATCCGTTCAGACGTGCCCGGACCGGGATATGGGCCGTCGCCTCATCATCTTCTTCCCCCACATGCCCCGACGCAGACACATGAACAGCCAAGCGATGGTCTATGTCACTCCCTCCTTTACTGTGAATTACTGCACAGGACTTCGAAGACCTGTTCTCGACATTGTCCTCACAGTCAGAGGATCAGACTGTTACGGATGTATCCGTAGAAGAATCCTAGTCCTATGCTTCAGCTCCCGCACCTAACACAGGGACTGCGAAGTCACGGACTCCCAGTCAAGTAGGCGTTGGATCCTGTTCATCCACACCATATGGACAATTGGAATACATTTCCAGTAGAAATACGCAGTACGTGCTTTCAATAATGTGCAAAATGAATCTTACACATGGCAGATGACAGACTTGGTCGATATCGAAGCACATTAGCAGCCTTTCTCCTCAAATTCGAATCGGTTGGTTGGTGCGAGTGGTGGTGGTGTAGTGAAGAGAAGCTCCCAGAGCATTTCAAATGAAAGGACTGTCAACTTGAAAGAGGCCGACAAATGCCTTCAAGGACCCTCTAACTCTTTGGATTTCGCCGATGTATTTTTTCTCGCCAACACGCATGACCAGTAAGGTATGTCGAAGCATCATACTACTCCCACTTTTGGCGTCGTCTGACGGTGCCAGCTCCTTCTCTAGTTTCACCTGTGATTGACTATAGAGGAATTCAGTTCCCCGTGAATGATCATGTTACTCCTCTGGGCGGCATAATCCCGGACTAGAATCAGTGAGCTAGGTGGCTATAATCGAGCGAGGCAGTATAACTAGAAAGGTACCGACAACATCAATTTTCATTCTCGAGCGTGTCACAGTAATACTCAAGATGCATCGAGCTCTCTCCCTAGGATTCTTCCTCTGCATGGGCACCCTCGTCGCCGCAGGGCCCTGCGACATCTACGCCGCTGGCGGTACCCCCTGCGTCGCCGCACACAGCACCACTCGAGCCCTCTTCAGCGCATTCAGCGGCTCGCTCTACCAGGTGAAGCGCAGCTCGGACAGTGCGACAATGGACATCGCGCCGCTCTCCGCTGGGGGTGTCGCCAACGCCGCTGCGCAAGACCGGTTCTGCGCTGGGACGTCCTGCGTCATCTCGATTATTTACGACCAATCTGGTCGCGGGAATCATCTCACCCAGGCGCCGCCTGGAGGCTTCAAAGGCCCAGCGGCGGGTGGATTCGATAATTTGGCCAATGCGAGTGCTGCGCCCGTTTCACTGAATGGTCAGAATTGGCTTTGCTTCAGTGGATTTACTCCATTCTCATTGTAACTTTCTAGGTCAAAAGGCATATGGTGTCTTCATTGCACCCGGGATGGGCTACCGCAACAACAAGGCTAGCGGCACAGCTACAGGTGACGCCCCTGAAGGCATGTACGCCATCTTCGACGGGACCCACTTCAACGGTGGTTGCTGCTTTGACTATGGCAACGCCGAGACCAGCAGCACGGACACAGGTGCGGGGCACATGGAGGCCATCTACTTTGGCACCGAAAAGACCTGGGGCACTGGCGCAGGGAACGGCCCTTGGATCATGGCCGATCTGGAAAACGGCCTCTTCTCTGGACAGAGCGCGAAGCAAAACACTGCCGACCCGACAATCACCTTCCGGTTCGTCACTGCGATCGTCAAAGGCGAGCCAAACCAGTGGGCGATACGCGGGGGCAACGCCGCGTCCGGCTCGCTCTCGACATTTTACAGCGGCGTGCGTCCGTCTGGCTACACCACGATGCACAAAGAGGGCGCTATCATACTCGGTACTGGAGGCGATAATAGCAATAGCGCCCAAGGCACGTTCTACGAGGGCGTGATGACTTCGGGCTATCCCTCCGACGCGACCGAGAACTCCGTGCAGGCTAACATTGTAGCTGCCAAATACTCCACTAATGTTCCTAGCACTACAGCTACAGGAACAGCTCCGACCACGACAAGTGGCGCGCAACAAAGCCAATACGGTCAGTGTGGTGGCACAGGTTGGACAGGGCCAACGGAATGCGCGTCAGGGTTCACATGTACTTACTCCAACCCCTATTACTCGCAGTGTATCTAGTAGTACTTCGTGTAGTGACTTTATTTGGTTCTACCCTACGAGATATATCACAAAGTAGGAAAAGTTGTAATCAATGCTTACGCTGGTCTGCCCGAGTAAAATGTACATTGCATCTTTGAGGGAAATTCCGAATTGCTGAGGATCTTCACGAAGCCTTCACCCAGAACCTCGTCGACGTAACGTTTGAGGTTACCTGTCCTGTAAGGCTCAACTTGGAGAATAAATGGTCCGGTACAATCCGTAGGAGGATCCAAAGCATCGCGGAACCTCTGGACCTTTGCCCGAGAGCGAGGTGCAGCTTCACTGACTGCTTACCATAATAGTAAAAATTTCCAAAATGAGAGATGCATGATGTATTTTGCTAGCCAATGCTTCGTCCATCCATCGAACTATAAAGCACTGAATGGAGTATTTTGGCAATTGACATGGCTAAGGACAGTCGCAGTGCCGTAAAGGCAGCATGACAACCCCTTCTCCTCGACAACTTCTCCATCATGAAAGCGCGTGGGGGAGCCAAACCCTCGACTTCCTTCGACGCCAGTCGAGAGCGCAGGAGCTACTCTTTGTCGTTGAACAGTGCCAGCTCATCGAAGATGGCATTCTTCAACTCAATAGGAAACTTGCTGAAAACCATCAATGTGAGCGGGAGCAGATTAGGACGGAATGCCGTTATACATATGACTGATCATGATGAGCAGGAGCCTGAAGGAGCTCCATCCCAACTGCGAATGTAGCCCGAAATGCCTGATCACTGCCGCCGATGGTATGCCACTTTGATGGCAGGCAACTCCGTAATCTTCCTGTCGACGTGGGTGTGAATAGCCTATGACTAAATGTCCGACTAAAGATAAATGGTATTACGGTATACAAAAGAGCGTTGAGATGTAAAGAGCGGCAAGGGTATCTACAAGGCCAACACGTCCGAAAGTTGCAATGAACGTCTTCAACAGGAAGTAGGGGCCTTCACGGTGGACCTGGAAGGAAAGGTCAACATTTGCCGAACCTCCTTTGATTCATTTTGAGAAAAACTCACGAGTACTGCAGGTAATCGGCAAGGTTCTTATACGGGATATTCCGCGTGGAGCAGAATCTGAGAAGACAGACACAGATGAGGCGCCGTCTCGATATCCTGATGGATGTTCCACTCACCCAGTCCAGGCAGAGACTGTCTCCCAGAAGTCAGTCACATAGGAAACGTCCGTCGGGTAAGGACCAGAGCTGCCAGAGGGGCAAGGAGTTACAGCCCCAGGAGGACCGCCACAGGATCGGAGGGTATTGGTCAGAAGACCATAGTAAGCGTCGATGACATTCTGTTGGGTGACGACTGTGTTTCCTCCAGAGAGTGTGTTGAAGACCTGGAATCACCGGCAGCTCGTGAGCGCTTTTCACATATGCAGGAAGTCAATGGGCCTCACACTTTGGGTCAAGCGAGGCTGGTTGATGGAAAGGACAGGTTGGCCGATGTAGAGGTAGTCATCTTGGACCAATGCTTTGATCAGCACATCAACGGTCGACTGGCTGTAGCAGAAGGACGCCAGTACGCAGTACTCGTTATCGAAGATGTGGGTGGTGTTTCCGGCGAAGAGTATGCATTGCGAGACCATCTCAGCGCAACTGCCATTCTATACATGGTGTTCAATAACAGTAACAATTCGGCATGCACAGCTCTCACTCACGTCCGTTGGTCTTTGGGGGACACAAGCAGGGGTCGCAGCATTCTTAGCAGCATCGCATGACTGTACGGCTCCGCAAACACCAGTCGCAGTAGAATATTCGATCCAATCCTGTCGTTCCACAGTTGAGTAAACCCCAAGGGTCCAGACGAGGAATCATGAACGTACAGCGAAGTTACTGTAAGGGATGCTTGAGGTGGAGCAAAATCCCGTCCAAGCAACAGCATCCTGCCACCATGCAATGACGGTCTCAGCAGAGCTCGGATATTCAGGCGTGAGGAGGTTCGCGGAGCTGTTGGAGGTGGCAATGGTCGAATTGATGGACGCGATAGTACCATAGTAAAAGTCAACTGAGGTACAGTTGGATCAGATCGTCGTTAATATCAAGTTTGGGCCAAAATGAAATCGCCACTTACTGAATTGCTGCTGGGTGATGACATCGGATCCACCGGAAACAGCGTTAAATGCCTGAGCAGAAAATGTAAATGAAAAGAGGACGACATGTTATAAGAGAGGTCGAAGCTCACATCACGAGAGAGGCGCGGCTGGTTGGGCGGGAACTGCGCAAGGAAGTCCTTGGGAGACTCACAGACGACCAGAGCTATGCAGGCAGCATGGCTGAGGGCGTTACTCGGATCGGAGATGGTATCAGGACTGCAAACGTCTCTAAAGTTGATGCCGTCTGAATCAGTGTCGCTGAAAGGACAGACTTAGGTTGCAGATCTTACTTGATAGACGAGCAGCTGCGGGAGTCTTGTCCCGGATCGATGTCGCGTTGCAGGAGGCTTGCTTCTTGAATTGGGCTGGGCAAAGCCAATCCAGCAACCAGCGAAACCGCCGTTGCGCCAAGGACAAGACTGGAGGAAAATATCATCGGGTGAGGCGGTAGGGTATGGTAGAGTGCCGTCCTTTCCCATGTCCTTATATTCTGGTCTCCGTAGGTTCACTGCGGGGCAGATTGACCGTCTGGCTTCGAGCAGAACGCTGTGTTGGCTCCTCCCATTTTGATTTTCGGATCTTTTCTTGATAAAAATCGTGTGGTGGACAGGTGAAGAAGCAACGGCGACGGGAAGGCGGGGAGAAGCCAGATGGGCGTTGTCAACGAGTTGAGAGTTACTCATCTTTTCACAGCACGTGACACGAACACGCCCCTACACATCAGCGCCATTGTCAGACGATGAGAGGCGATTTGAGTGCCCACGACTGAAAGTAACGAGCCGCTTTCCGAGACGTGGCCTTCCAAAAAAAAATTAAAAAGGCACGCTAACTCTGAGATGACTTTGCAAGCATGATACTGTGTTGAAAGCAAGTCAAACAAAATTATGTATACGCCCTTATTTTAAATCGCTTTTTCGTTGCGTGTGCTAAGCTTTCACAAGTAATCGATGGTGCTGCAAATTTTCCATTACAAATTGCTCACAAAATACAGAATCTTTGCATGTATAGGAGCTCTTCACCTCTTCCATTTGCGTCGAATCCAATTGCATGACAGAGCAGATAGCACATCACCAAATGGGAAGGCCACCTGACTCCAAAGTTCCTTCACGGTTTACACACCCCCGTAACATAGAAGAACCCTAATTTCTAAGTTAGTCATGCAGCTTTTCAGCGGTATGAGAGGCTGCACTTCTTTTTCATTGGTCTTTCGATAGCAGATTCCACTGGTCAACTTTAGCTTTGATCTCAGGGTCGCAAGGGCATTGGGATGCAATTTCTCTCACCAGTGCCCCTTTCTGGGGTTGCATTGCGGGCTCTTCTTCGCGGTAATTACTTCTGTGAAGAACGAATCTAAGGGTTCAAGTTTGCCCAGACTCTCACCTGAATCGAAGCAGTCCCTAAATGATTTCCTATCTGAGTAGGACCGCTCACAATTCAACCAGACAATTCAGAAGCGAGTGAGTTTGAAGGTACCTGGATGTGAAGAAAGAAGACCTCGCTCAATCTGCACTGTCGAGCCTATGTTGTCTGCGAGAAAGAGGGACAATCCTTGTCCTCATGCAGGACTAGAATCTAGCCTTTCCAAGTGGCAAAAATAATACCGAGTCTGCACACGTGTCCAACGGCAGTTCGGATGGACCGATCACTGACCGAGTTCGAGCTTGCCTCTTGAGTTGTCTTTCGACATCACTGGTCGTAGTTCCTGCAAACGTTCTCCTTCAACTCCTGGATCCATGGAGCCTTCGTTCCGATGCTCCTTTCTCGACGTCCGCTATATTGGCTTGCCATGGCATCCTGTTGGTCTGCGGGGTTTGATTCGACGAGCAAGCAGTGCGTGGTCACTGCTGACTAGCAAACTCTATCGTCGAGGTTCAACTTCCAGAAGACCTCCTCAAGCGAGGAACGTCTGTGGCGGCACTTCAAATGAATTGCAGTTCTTCGTAATTGAAGGCGGTCGGCTGCACCGTTTATCGCTTCACGTTATTCTGGAAACGAGGCTTAATTATGATCTTTCCTTTTGAGACCAGTACCTGAAGTTTGGACGCCATCGAGCTTGCTTCTCGTACTCCTGGACAAACTGAGAAGGAAGGCTACTCCACGGAATTTCAGCTTAAATCTGGCACTTTCTGGAATATAATACTTTGTGGGTCGTCTGACATGGGCTCAGAAGATCTCAGGCTTGAAGGGCAACAACGATGTCGCTATCGGCGAACTGATAACGTACCTCCGACTTTCAGGGCTTCATTTCAATACGGAGATCGCCAGTCTCTTCTCCAGGGCTTCCTGGTCTCACAAGGAGAACCCTATCGTTTCGACCTCTATGTGTAAATTTCGAGTCCCAGGTGATCATATCTGCAACTCCAAACGACTCCTCGGCGCCATTCACACTGTCAAAGAAGGCACGACATAGTCCAGGTTCCTACAAAGCTCCAGATGCCGTCTGAATCTAATCTGGAATCACTGAAAGGTATAAAGAGGTCGATTGGAAGTGGGGACAGCCCACAGCTTCAAGCGGAATTTCGACTATGTCTCTCAAAAGTGGTCTTTATCAGATACGCTGGGTACCCCGCCACATCAAGTTTCCCTTTGTCGGAGGCCTCTATGCCACTGGAGAGACCATCAACGCTCCTGTCCTAGCCGAAGCTCTCGGCCCCTCTGCTACAGGCGAGCAAACTGTAGGTTTCATGAGATGCTTCAAATCCCTTCCAATGTCTCATCATCACATTTCTACCTACCCCCTCAGTGGCACGTCCAGCCTGTCGACGGAAAGGACAATACCTACACCATTGCATATCCCGGGTTTTCTGCTCCGCCGGGCGTCAATCTCGGCGTTGGCCCAGTCTTGCCTGGATGGGGCCTTGGAAAGCACCGCGCAGGACACGTCGACCCCGTGGTCCTTTCCACCAACATAGCAGAATGGATCATCACTATTGTCGATGCTGAAAATAACGTCTATCAGTGAGTGGTCTGAGCAATGATTCGTTCATGCGCTAAGGTGCTCATTCTTCAGGA
This sequence comes from Gymnopilus dilepis, assembly GCA_002938385.1. Classification (NCBI taxonomy): domain Eukaryota; kingdom Fungi; phylum Basidiomycota; class Agaricomycetes; order Agaricales; family Galerinaceae; genus Gymnopilus; species Gymnopilus dilepis. Next base: position 10,699 of record NHYE01005308.1, on the reverse strand, counting down.
TTTCCGAACCATCTGGCTTGATCGGTGCCGTCCAAGCAGTCACAGAAGAACACGACAGGGTAGGTATTACTTCTCTTGGAATGACCAGCATTGCTCAGACGTGTCATGAACAGCTTTACGTGAAGTCTTATCCTGTCATTCGCGATATGCCGCCCCTCCCGAGGTGGCAATTCGTTCCTGCCAGCGTTCCTGCTTGAGACATGAGGCGCGTCGGTGCAATCCATTTCGTCTGTCTGAACGCACGGTAAACTTTCCTAGTATAAAGAAAAGCCCTAGTATAAAGAAAAGCCCTAGTATAAAGAAAAGCCCAAGTACTTGTCATGTCTTTCTGCCAATAAAAATCCATTTTAAGGATAATCAGATTACAATCATGATCGTCGTCTGGGAGATCTCTGAATCGTGTACTTGAACCTTCGTGACTGTAGGAGCTTCGCGGACCAGTCCCTAAATACTTGCAAAGCTTGATCAACCCGCCACGCAGCGCCAACTGACTCGAATGGGGAGGCAAATATTCATCTGCTCGCAGCCTCGCACCGGAGTAACCCCAAGCAGCTTTGGGATTATGGCTATGATGTTCGCAAAGTGCGAGCCTTGCAGTCGTCGATGATTGCTAGCTTCTTCGTCACGAAGCTGACAGTAGATAATACGAGAAAAACAGTGAGTCAGACGAGAAGAACACGTCAAGTGAGGTGAGGCGCCGCCCCCACTCAAAATACATTGATTTTGGGGCACAACTCTAAGGGCGAGATCTCAGAAATAGTAATGAAGACGATGATCTAGTACCATTATGATGATACGGTCAAAAGAAATTCCTGTTATAGGGACCCCCAAACACTCACGGCATGCAGATGGTGGTATTAGATGCTATACAGATGGGTCATACCGTAAAAGAAGAGCACTGTAGAAGGCAGAACGAACGATATTAGGCTGTTCTAGTGATAGACTTCGACCTGACCTGTCATTGACACCCGATAGTTGTCCATAGGACCCTATTCGAACATGTGCTGCATCAGGATTGGTCTAGCTTGTCATTGGTACCTTCCCTGACAACTCCTGTTGGGCCACCCTCCCACGTCGATTTGTCTTTGGAAATATTACAAACCGTGGCCGGATGACCTGCAAGTTGAGTGCCTTCATTTGCTCTAAGAAGCTCGTCTCGAGAAAGACAGGGTTTGTACACCCGCTCAAATCCAAGGTGACTATTTGTCCACCCGAAGCCGCGTGATGTTGAAGGAAAGCATGGACGAAGTCCTTATGGCTCCAGTCGTTTGAGTCAATCACCTCGACTGTCCTGAGCAGTGGAAAAATAGGTTGGTCCGGACGGAATGAGAACAGAAGGAAGTTGAGTAAGTCTGGGTTGGCTCTGAGTGTTTCAAGTGACTGGAAAGCAGAAAAAAAGTTGCGCGTTGCATGGGTTCCTCTCGACTTCAACATGTACAGGGTGACGCTGTTGATGGCCATATGCAAAGTGGTAACCATTCCGATTTCGAAATGAGATATGGTGTCAAGGAGGAAAGTGAACGTGCTCTCGGATAAAACGACTTTTGTTGACTCGCCAGAAACACCAGAGGGCTGATCGTGGGCAGATAGGCCGGTCATTAAAGCGAATGACGACTGGTTATAGTGGAAGGAAATAAAAGATATATCGTCACAGTCTTGAGAACTCTTTGCAAATCGCGTTATAAGAGACTTGATGAGTGTGGCTCTAGGGTTAGTAGGGACCAGAAAGTCGAAGTTCACGCTAGAGATCTCCAAGGTGCAGGAAGGAGCAGGTACAACTTGATCGATTAACCGCAATGAGGATTCGCTAATCTCTTTTAGCTGGACCCTGTGAAGTTTGTCAAGGGAGATTCGTCTGTTGTGTGGATCAAAGAGCGCCGTATTTGGATCACTGTGGACTAGCTGACGCCTTTCGTCGAAGCAAAGTATCTGCAGATTTATCGTCTTTTCCAGGACATCCAATACCTGGGGGTGCGCTGGTAGTTCCAGGCTAAGTAGGGTCGGTAACCACGAGGCCTCGAGATTGAGGTGAGAGGTAGGAAAAGCAAAGTCCGCAAGAACAGGAGCGTCCCCGCAAAACAGGTCTCGTGGGAGGTGGTTTTGGATACGGTACCGCATGTTGTATGAGACACTGAATTTGAACGTGCAGAGCGTCGGTGCTGGGCGACTCAGAAGACCAGATAACGGCCCGGTAAGCAAGTTAAAAACCGAATCATGAAGAATGACGTCCAAATGCCGTATCCTGGCCCACTCGTCGCGTAATAGTGCTAAGAAAAATCCGACAGGAGAGCTGGAATCGACTTGACTCCCGGAGGTTGCGGAGTCACTTATCCTTCCCTTGATCGACAACAAAGAAGTTCCTGTCCGCCTAAGAATTTCCTTTCGTAGATCGTCGCTCGCTTTTGACAGAATGGTAAGGTCAATTATCCGCGCCCATAACGAGGGAGATCCAAGAAGTAGGTCACGCCAAGTCCGGCAGACTTGAGAAGCTTGGATGATGTTGTAAAATACGCTGTTCCGTTCGTTATCCTGGGTCATATCAGCGGTCATCATAAATATTTGCCAAAGGAGGTCTTGATTGAGGGTTGACATCGAAGGAGGACTTTGTGTGAAATCGTCATCTATCAAATGAAGCAAAGGGTCGGTCATCGATTGCATGCCACTTATATTTTGAGACCCAACTCACCTTTCTCTAACATTTCCTCCGCCTCAGCCTTTGCCTGGTCGTTGCTTTGATAGGATTCGGGTTGGATTGGGTTGGGACCCGAGTAAACAGTTTGATGATGGGTTCATCATCATGTGATCTGTGATCCGCGGCGGGCCGAAGAAACGGCATTGGAACCAGCGGTTGAAAGCTTCGTCCATCCTCGATCCCTATCTTCCTAAACACAATCGTAAGCGCTGGCAAAGGCCACTAATGGCTGAGTAGTCAATATCCAGTATAATTTTTGCAGCCGGAGCGATTGCTTAAAATATTATCAAACGGCTCGCTCGAATCAAAAACCTAGAGCCATCTCCTTTGCTGAAACCCATAGCACAAGCTTCAGACGACTGACTGAGGTAAGTAAAAAAAAGGCGGTCGAGAGAAATAAACAGCCTCTCAAAGGCGTGGGAGACTATAAAAGGTGGAATACGCGACGAAATGCTTTATTAATTGCCATACGGACATCATATCCACTGCGTTGTCAAAATGAGGGGAGTTGCTGAACCTGCCAACAGCCGTGGAAGGCGACGAACTATATAATATATCTCATCGCAATATTAGATCTAAAGGTGGGCTGAATCTTGATAGTCACACATCAATGACCCAGATGTTCGGGAAGCAATTTCGAGATGCAAACTAGTTGCTTGCTTCGAAAGGGCTTCAAGCAGATTTACTAGAATACGTCACGGTAATGGTGTTCGATGCGAATGCTTACATGTCAGAAGCTGTGCTTTCGCGCAGTAGTAAGAAGCTACTCCAAAGAAGACATAAGTACTGAACTTTGATAGCGTTGTGATAGAGCCATACGATGGCGTCTCGACGGCTTCTGGTTGATCAGGGCACTAGGCCATTTGTGGAGTAGTTGGTTCGATATAAGGGAAAATCCATAAGGTATCAGGATCTATATTGACGATTATCTCACTCGAAAAAGAGTTTATATCAGTAATTCAGAGGGGTGGGGGAGTTTGGTGAGCTTCGATGTTTTGAGATGAACTTTGACCGTTGTTCCAAAGCACTCTGACGCCAATCAAGGGTGTAACACAGGAATTTGCACGGCTTATTATTTACGAAATCCAGTCATTGATGTTGTCAGCTTACCTAGTCAACCGGCATTCGAGCTACCGGAATTGGGTACATCTGAGGCCGTGATCGGGTTCTGCACCTGTTTTCAAAGTCGCAGTGCAGTGGAGGCTCAGATTCCAATTTTTGTAACTTGCATATAATGATAACAACGGAAACATAGCTAAAGTTCGCTGAGTTGTATGAGTAAAGGTGACGTTTCAAGCCACAAGTCTTAAAGGCCACGCTCTCCGTTGTAAATTCAACAACCCCAGTCAACTTCACCTCCTCGACTTTCCAAAGAAATCTCCTCGAATGAATCCCTACGCCTATGCAGGATGGTCCAACCCTCAGAATCCCCATTCCATTAATAACCATGGCCCTTGGCGCCCTAATGATCCGAATCCGCCAACATTTGGCGCGCTTCCTCCACCTCAAGCGCCCGCCGAATCATTCCAGCTTTTCGAGTTCGGGCAAAGCCAACATGGTATCCTGAATTGCGACGTTACAGGTCCAAGGGATCTGAAGTACTTCAAAATACGTACCACTGGTTCCTCGACAACGATATCAAAATCAACAGGCACCTTTGCCATAATCAATTGGGCCTCGCAGCCCACAGTGGAATTCATGGTAGGGGGTGTTCCTGCCAAACAGAGGGCAAGCTCATTCATTGGTCTGTCCCCTGATACTATGTAAGCATCGAGCTCAAGTAGCAACATTTGAGGCCGCTAACTGCACACGACGCTCTGATCCCTAGGTACCGAGTGATGCAAGTTGACGGGAGAACTTTTGTCTGGCTCAAACGCAATTCGGGGGATTATTGCGTATGCACTCCAGAACCCAATTGGCTGTTGTTGATTTTGCAATAACCAGAGACTGTTTCGCAGATGTACGCTTATGATACAAACCCTCTCGAAAACCTAGCTCGAATCTGCCATTCAGACGGCGGTGATACGATCGTGCTCAAATTGCAGAGTGAAGCATTCAGAGCAGGCTTGATAGGGCATTGTGTTCTAGCCGCGGTTTTATTGCTCAGTGGACGCCGCATAGACTAGAATCCAAGGAAATTCCAGTATTCTCAAGTCAGACGACTACGCCCCTGGTAAGCTCGATGCCATAGGCGCTTGAACATTTCATATTCATTCCAGATCCCCGTTCGTGATAGAATTCGCTATTTATCTCAGATTTTGAATAACTTATCCTTAGCCTCCATCCTTCACGCTACTACATTACGTTTAATAGCCCTAATCGTACCCTAGTTCCAATCTTATCCATTCAGTGATCCTGTCGGTATCCAAGACGTTCGTTGCGCCGCCTTTCCCAAGCAGAGCAGCCTGTGACAGGTCGAGAGCCAATGGACCGTCAGATGTTCCACCATGACTCGAAAGTGGTTTATGTTTGGAAAAACCTGTAAAGTGAGTATCCTGGTGAGCATCGATAAAGGTGCATAGCGCATTTGAAGTCTGGCACTGCTGTTCGACAATGATAAACAAGTCTTAGGCCTAAGGATGCCGGTTCCTCTCTGCCATTCGTTTCACTTCCTGCCTCACTAAAAGCATCACGACGTGACTCCAGCTTGGGTCAAAATTGGTCAAGTAGGGTCAATAAGCAAATCAAAACATAGATAAAGCTCGTTCAAGATCACCCGAAGCTGACTGATGGGTCCATTGCCAATTCTTCTCTATACTTTCCCTGAGCTCAGTTATTCTCTCTTCCGACAACGCCTCGCCTGGCTTGACGTCCTCAAAGCCAGGGGCGGAGAATTCGTAGAGGAGTCCCATATTCCTGGTGGCTCTGACGATGGAATTCCCGAAAGGCTGTCGGATAGCATCATAAATCTTCCCGATTTTCGAAATGTCGACAGAGCCACCTCGCCGTATCGATTCGGCCATCACGTTGGAAAGAATGTAGGCGTCCTGGATCCGCCTTAGATGATTTGCAATCTATGTGTGGATGTCGGAGAGGCTTACCTCAATTGCTTGCCCTGCACCGTTTCCTAGGTGAGTTGCCATTGCGTGTGCCTGCCCGAGGGATCTTCATCAATATGAACCCCTGGACGAGGTCACGAGACTCACTGCATCGCCCATGAGCATGACCCGCTTCGAAACATAGGTGTCTAGGGGATTGACGGTTTGCACTGCCCAACGGGAGGGATTCTTCATGTACTGGCCAGGTGAGGTAATCAGCAAACCAAGCGAGCTGATCGTTCTTTCCGAACCACCCACCTTGACGATAACTCGCGCTTCTTCCTCCCAGTCGTTGAACGGCGACACAAAATCATCTGTAGTCTTCTCGATGATAGCAGGACCTTCGACGTAGATCCCCTCTTTACTCAGGTCGGTGAAGAATGGAATGGTATTGATAAGTCGACCTTGCAAAATGGGATAAGTCACTATGTGCTATTTCATTATCAGTATGATTCTCGACTCTGATCGTGATGACGTTACTTGATTCTTTCCACAATACTGAAAGGCAGAAGATCTCGTCAAAGGAGCGAACGACAGCTGAAGCGCAATGACACATACCACCATAGGCAGAGTCAGTGCTCTGTGGTTGGGATAGTCTCGTCGCAGGGTCTCGCTGTCGATGAGATCTCGATACACATGCGTCCCTGTCCAGACGGGCCTCGCAATCCGAGTAGCTTCCTCGTCCGACAAAATCTTCAATTCAGCAAGAAGAGATTTGCGAACGGCAGAGTTTATCCCATCTGCACCAATCAAAAAGTCGCATGTGGCGGTTTTGCCATTCTTGAAGAACAAATTGACGCCGTCTTCTGTCTGTCGATAGGACGCGAGACGATGAGACGTCAGTATCTGGACGGAGGGCGAGATATGCTCCAAGAGAGCTTCTTGGACATCAGCCCGATGGTATGAAACGGAACCACCTAAGATGAATCACTAGTCAGGAAGTGAGATGAACTTCTGCACCAGACTGCACGAACCAGGGAAGTGCATATCAGAAATGAGCGTCCCCCCTTCGTAGTCGCTCTTACGGAAAACAAAGGCTCGCCCTATGAAAATATAAAGAAATCAGGACATCTGCGCAACTGTTCAGCCACACTCACGCACTTATCTTCCTCGTCACAGCATCTCTGTGGTCTGGAGACAATCGCTCATACAAGGACGATTCGAGCCCCATCGACTTCAATATTTCCCAAGCCCTCGGCCAAACGGTGATGCCAGCACCTACTTGCTTGAGCGCAGCAGTCGACTCGTAGATGACGATGTCAAGATGGTCTTCCAGATGCAAGTTGCTGAAGGCGACCGCGAGTGTCAAACCACCGATACCGGCTCCACTAGTATATCATTCGTTAGTATCGTTTTGATCGTGATACTCTTCAGATGGCGACTTACATGATAGCAAGACGAACTTTCTCGGGCATGAGTGTGTTTTCGTATGAAATGGAAGATGGAGGTGGACGGGGTAGAATTTATAGAGGCGGTCCTGAAGCCTGAGCATTTACATATTCACCAGGACACTGATACCCCATGGGAATTTGAGTGCGGGGGCGGGATCTCCGAAGGACAGAAGAGGATGTCCTGTCTCAAACTTAGAGTTTCCCTTGCAAATATAGACGAGATTCCAACATGACTTGAGATACAATTTTAGCCAAAGGATCTAGAGGGAGCTTTATAACACTCACAGTGAAGGCCAATGTGATCTGCGGTATTCTTAACTCGCTTCTTCTGAGAGTCGAGACGTCAATAACGCGCAAGGGATGCGGCAATGCCAGTCTGAATAAGGAGAATACTGACTTGGTTTTGAAACAGCGAGTTGGTGGAATACGATCGCCAACATTAGTGGCTCCAAAGACCTGTTGGTAGTTGGGCTAGAAAAGAAAGATTTGAACGGGAAAGAGCAAGGTCATGGTTGAAACGTTGACGGCGCAACTCGAGTTGGAGGTTGTGAAAGCTGTCCAGTGTCCAACCCTCGAAATCGAACTTTATTCATGTTTGTCTGCAGCCTCACAATTCCGTCTTTCTCCCATCATCATCTCTCCGCCCTGTTCAAATTTCGCTCCTCTACATACGCCTCCGCCGCCTCCGCATCAATGCTACGCCGAACACGCCTTGCTATCATAGCATTTAAACCCAAGCTTCGTCGATTCAGCCCTTGCAAGTGCTCGTAGCCCCGCTCCCGGCAATCGTTGGTCCGCCCGGTTATGATGCAGTGGATGACTTCCCGTAGGAATCTGGAAATTCAGATTGGTTCCAAATTCTGGATATCTTTGGCCCTTCCAGATTTTGAAGAGCCGCAGGCTCCCGTGGACGAGGGCGCATCAGATTTTAAATGCAATGGGTTGAACGAAATTGGAAGAATTTTCTCGAAACTATACCGTTTTTAGGACGATTGTGACGTCAAAACTCCATCGCTTAGCGTCGCTTGAGATTTGGAAGGCGTTTAGAGGTCTGAGAAGGGGTCGGGAGGCCTTTTCAGACTCGCAAGTTTGAAAGACGCTCCCAATTTCAAATTGCGTCTGATGGAGGTGCGGCATCTCGGCTTGAGGGGTTTGGAGCCAATCTGAAAGTCTAAACTCGTTCCAAATTCCTACGGGAAGTCATCCAGTGGCTGGGTGCCGGTGTCGTCGATACGCAAGGGGCTGCTCTAACCCGAGGTTCTCTGGTATCGAATTCCGACGTACCCAGGCCATTTCCAGACACGCCTTCTCTCCTCCGTTGTAGGGAGGCTTCCACTTGTGCTTCATGGCCCTTTCAACAGCATCAAAGTGATCACCCAATACCCCATGAACCAACTTGAAGCCCCGTCAGGTCAACTGCGTCGCTTGCTCATATGGCTGTCTTTTGGAGGATTTAATAATGGTAACGCGAAAGTCGACTCTTCCTTTCGACACTCACCCAATGATTTTCATAGCATTCTTTCATCGAAACCTGCTGCGGACGTGCCAGCAAGACACTAGCTCGCCGCCTTGCTGCGGCTGTCATCTTGAGCGCTGTGATATCGGATAGGCTGACCGAGGTTAGTGTTACTGTATTACTGGTGATTATGGCATGCTGATACTTCCGAGTGTCCTTTCAGCCCGTCAAATAACCTTAGAGACGGTCGATTATAGCTTTCAAGAACAAGCCCTTCATAGCCAGGTGGCGGCTCAAGTCGTCCGTTGTGGGATATAAGATATCTTTATGTGACCACGGTAAGACCTTTATAATCGCGTTGAGTTGTCCCTCCATTCATATTCACCACCTTCTCGTAGTGGTATCTACAGGGAGCAAGGCAACCGCGTTCTCATATTCTCGAACCTGATGTATTCGACCTTTCTCATCGCCATCGTTTCCCTCCTTGCGGTTCCGGCTCACAGTGCCAATTTCATGGTCACCGTCGGGCAGAACGGTAAATTTGCGTTCAACCCCCAGACTCTAACGGACGTGAATGCTGGCGATAGCGTCGAGTTCATGTTGTACGTCATCGTTTCTCCGGTCAACGTACACTCCATCTCATTTTACGGCTAGCTATCCTCCAGTTCACTCTGCCACGCAATCGTCATTTTCGAATCCCTGTGTCGCCACCTCAGGTGGTTTCGACTCTGGCCTGTAAGCTTTTATCTGACGGCCGTCATTACGTCCCCACATCTGACTATATACGGCGTAGTATCTCGTCGTCCGATTTCAATAACCCAATAACGAAAAACTGGACCGTGCCGGATGGAAATGGTCCCTGGTGGTTTTTCTGCAAGCAACCCGGGCACTGTGGGATGGGAATGGTCTTCGCTGTCAATCCAACAGATAACGAAACCTTCACTACTTTCCAGAATACTGCGCAAGGCAAATCTTCGTCCCCTGGAACTTCGTCAACTTCATCAACATCTCCATCTCCGACCGGGGGCGATACTCCTGCTGGCAATGGCGCGCTTCCTTTCGGGGGCGTATCACCGTTGGCTTGGCCTCTTCTTCTCTACATCTTGGCCACCATAACGCTCTGAAGATCTTCGTAGATTTACATCTTGGTCCCCTGACCGGACCCTAGAGTTTAGCCTATCAATATCTCTAAACTTATCGCGTTTTGGACAGAGATAGATGCTGATAGATGGAAAATTAGCTAGATTAGTTGGAGGGAGAATGGAATCAATCAAGAAGCCTGATGTAGATACGCGTCCAGGGGCTCCAGTATGTACCTAGAACACAATTCCAGCGTTTTTATTCTACATACGGAAACGTAGGAGGCTATCATCACCTGCTGTAGGTCAAGATGATACCTGCTTATATAATGCGGCTTTATGGTCCCGCGTTCGTTTTGCTCGCATCGTTACTCCGCTCCAGTTCAGCTCCCTCCTGGATTTCACAGTCTGTTATCCCCTGTGATTCGTGAAGCTTTGGTATCTTTTTCAGGTCGATCAATCATGTGGACATCAAGAGATCGATAGCGCGTGGTGAACGTTGAGGATTTGCACGACAGGATCAACTACTCCCATCAAGGATGCGGATGGCGTATTTTCTCTGTCCCCGTGAAAACCTGTCGGCTGCAAATCACCGCTGCAGCATCGTTGCGATCTTGGCTACAGGCGGAGTACAAGACCGTCTGCATTGGCCGAAGGATAAAAGGAGGGGAAATGTTCGTGGTTCTTCAGCTGAGCTCCCCATCTCCACCTCGTCGAATACAGCGCAGGCCGGTAAGTCGCTTCTTCTGTAGCTCGCGCTTTTGCAGTCGTCCTGACGCTGTTCCCTTGCCTTCCTTTAGCTTCACGTTCTTCTCTTCAAGCTATCTTCAAATCTTCACATTAGACTTCATCATGCAGAGTACGTCGGGCACCTTGACGGTCTCCTTGAACGATTTCCTGATATTGTGTATCTTGTAGTCAACAAACTCGCTCTTTTCGTCTTCCTCGCCGTCGTTGGTCCTGCCATCGCTGCTCCTGTTGTCCCACGCGAACTCTCAGAAGATTTGGAGGCTCGTCATGAAGGCCACTTGTCCCCTCCATAT
>NHYE01005307.1:0-21035 GCA_002938385.1 Gymnopilus dilepis | reverse complement strand
GGTTTAACTCTGTGCGGGGTTGTTTTGCATTCGTGGCTCGTGGTCATGCGTTCCTGCTTGCTTTCTGTCGGCGGAGGTGGATGTGGAAGGGACGGAGAAGTTGTGAAAAGGCGCACACATTCGACTTTGAAAGTAACGCGTTTGCGTTTCATCAAGGCAGCGTTTTGATGGGAGTATCCTCAAGTCGTATGCAACGCGTCTTCCGTCATGTCGTGATGCTAGGTGGTAAAGGACAATAGGTCCCTGTCTACCCTGCCATTGCTGTAATGCAGGGAGACGCCCGCCTGGAAGTGAAGTGGAATGAGCCCATCCGATTGTCGCTGTCGCGAGGGGAGAACCGACTTATCAGATTCCAACCGACGACATCAAGCTGCCTGCCCTTGGACCTTGCCCCACTTCGTACCGTTGTCCTTGTCCGCTTGCGCCGTCAAATCTCCAGTTGATCAACCTACTTTGAAGTTACCCCTTACTGCGGACGGCCAGTGACTCGTCAAGTTGGGTCAGGTTGATCTTTGGGTAACCGTTGATCATCGATGGGTGTTGTTGGTTTGTCATAAACCCATTTCTCACTTGGCCTTCCTTCTTCCAACTCGTCCCTTGGCTTCTTGGGTTGTTCTTCTTGTTTTAGGTTTCTTTCTTTGGGTCGGATAGCATTGTCTGACCACTCTTTTTCTGAATTCTCGGGCTATACGCTTTTGGTTCTATTTTATTTCTGCATCATCCACGTCTCCATGCACCTGCGATCCCTCCTACTCTCCGTTATCCATTTGACATAACTTTATTTTCTTTATCGAGCACAACTACATACGTACGTACTGATTTTTCCATTCGCTTGGGTTTTTCTTGTCCTGGAGATGAAGGGGCGAATTTTCTTGGGAGCTGCTCATTTATTAAAGTATACCATCATTTAGTGCAATACCCCACTTTTTCCGAGTCATTGCTTGGCCCTCTTTCATACGTACTACGTCCATACATACGTCCATATATATGCATTGTAAAGTCCTAATGAACAGGCTCGCATTTAGCGGTTACAAAGAGGAGATGAATGAAACCGAGGATCGCTCGATGTTGGTGGATATTCGCCGAAGAAGACGTGGTTTTTAGCGTCCTTCTCAACCCCGGTAAATACGCGCTTTCTGACTGGAAAAAGGTAGGGCTTATTAGGCAGGTAGGCTTTCCATTCGTCCATTCAATTGAGGGTGTCAATCTATCAATCAGGGAGGTCTCGGGATTTAAGGCGTATGTATGTATTGACATGAATCTTTATGTTATGTACATAGACCGTGTTTTCGGTGAACCCTAGTAAAAAGGCTTAGGGTAGTCTTGACAAGTTAGAAGAAGCGCGGTGAACGCATCAGGCACCTGCTGGACGCGAGCGAAGCGAGTGAAGATTCTAGACTCCCAGTCCCTGGAATGACGCCTGCTCGACGTCGAGACGTCGCGGGAGTCTAACGGAAGAAAGAGAGAGCTCTGACGACCGATTGGTGGAATAGCTTCGCGCAAGGACGTCCGTAAGACCTGGCTTCCTAATGTCGCTGATTAAAGTACGCGATAAATATGGACGAAAGGGAGCTTTCGTTGATTCTTGAATGTAGAGGTCGTGTTTACCATGCTTGCGGGGATGATAGATTGATTGACTAGACATGACAAGGCTCCACAGTCATGAGGGTGTGTGAAATAGAGAATGGATTAAGGTTGGACGACATCGACTCGAGAACGGAAGACTATCCGTGCCCGTGTGATATGGGGCAAAAGTGGGTTAGGGAACGCGAGAGCTAAGTGCTATTGGACGAGGGACAAGGCGGGAAGGGAGGAGGATTACAAGAGAGTTACTAGGAGCAGGAGAACCTGAGGTAGTCTTTTTATTTTTCAAAGGAAGGGCTTTTAGCAGCATAAGAGACGCTTTGTTGAAGGACGAGATGTTGACGGAAGACGGAGGCGACTGGCCAAATTGGGATCAATATATTTACCGCCGGAGCAATAAGACATGTCTGACCCGGTGTTCCTGTGACGCGTTGTGTGGCGGCGGACGTTTGACGGTCTCAATTGGCTGCAGGCTTCTTCGTCTATCCAAATTGGGGAGATCGAAAGGGTTGCACGGTCGAATCCGCGGTCTAGACCCCCTGGAAGCTGTCGAAATTAGATTTGCAGTGACGAAATAGCGTAGAAGGCATGTCTTACCCAAAAGGGAGGGTGCAAACAACGTCGCGGAGTTGAATATTAGTGCGGAGATTGAATGGGAAGGGGCGGCATCAACACGCATCTTTTCCCTCCTTGAGTCGGCAACGTTGCACGGTAAGTGCGCCCAGACGTATCCTTGGCGGTTCCCTGCAAGCAACGGCGATCTGACCCTCCCGCAGGCTTCACAGGGTCGTAGTACAGCAGTTGGTGGCCAGTCGATAGAGGGATTTCAAACGAGACATTGATTGACTTGACTAAGCAGGTTTACGGTTCGGAAGAGGAGCTTGGTCACGGCTGAGGGCAAACACCTCCACAGAAAAAAATCTTTATAACGCCGGAGAACTCCAGAGGGAAGATGCCTACTCCTCCCGGCGACCCAAGCCCTGCTGCCAATTCCTCACAGCCGCCAGTGCCGCCCCAGCCGCTGCCGCCAACTCCGACGCAACCACCAGCGAAGCCGACGCCCACTGAGACCAGGAAGCCCCGGCAGAGGAAGCGCGCCGACAGCAAGGAAAAGCAAAAGAAACAGGCTGCTCAACAGCCAACGGTGCTCGTCCAATGTGAGGCTTTTTAGAGTTTCGCCATGTCAGAACTTTTCTAATGTTGCGCCATCACCATCATATCAGCTCTGCCAGCATACCACTCTCCTCGCGGTCCCATATTTCAGCCGTATCCTGGTCCGCCCTATATTATGAACCCGTCCTACCCTGTCAACGGCTCGCCGTACGGCCAACACCCTCAGCACCCCCAGCATGGCCAGCCGATGAACCCTCCAGGTCCTGGCATGCCAGGCCCGCCCCAGTATGCGTACCCCATGCATCCGGGCTATGGCCACCATGGCTACTCGCCGTACGCGCAGTATGCCCAGCCAGTCATGATGTACCCCCCGCCGCGTCAGAGCCTCCCGCCTGACACCCCGCATGCTGAGTCGTCGTCCGGCACCAAGCGTAAGCGCAAGGAGAGCGGACGCGGCGGCAAAGGCACCGATCGCGGCTCGGACGACGACACCGCTGCATCCGGCAGCGATGTCCCTCGTCACCCCGCGCCCCCGCCCCCGCAAAGCCAGCCCTCCGTGGATCTCAAAAAGCGCACCAAGACGGTATGTCTGCGTGTTTTCTTGGCCCTCGTGATTGGTTTCCTCATCGAAACATGTCTAGCAACGCGCCTGTGATTCCTGCCGCAGTCGTAAAATCCGCTGCGATATTATTACTGACTCGGTGAGCAGGCCCTGATTTTGCATCTAACGCCGCCCAGGCTAATTTTAAGGACGCGATTAGGACCCTCCGGTGTGCCAGCACTGCAAGCAGTATGGCTTTGAGTGCACTTTCTTCCTCCCCATCACGGAGACGCGTTTCAAGAAAAAGAAGCTCGAAGAAGAAGCAGAGAAGGACAAGGGCAAGTCAGTTGCTGGCGACACCTCCCACCTAGGTGGTTCACACGGCGACAACTCGTCCAAACGCGATATTGGAGTTTTCGGTATGTGGCGCTCGTCCAAACTCGCTGTCGCCCTTTTGCCTTAGTTCGGACTTAAATGACGTGTTAGGTCCTACATCTCCTGCCCACCTGCTGCATTCTCAAGCTACCATCAATTCTCGCATCTATGAAAATTACGACCTTCGGTACCATCACACCTTCGAAGTGAGCAAATCAGGCGATGGCCTTATTCAGGTACAGAAGCCGGCAAGTGAAGAGCAGCACCTTGTCCATCCGAAGCAGCTGGATTTGCACATCGAACGCGATGTCATTGAGAATTTGCTAAACGCATACTTTGCCGACGTTGCGCCTATCCTGCCTATAGTTACCGAGGCCGAGTTCTTGGCCATGCAAAACCCGCCTCCGGTTCTAGTGTACTCTATGTGCTTGGTTGCGGCTGCGAGGCGTGAAGTTCCGCAGAAAGTTTTCGACTCCATCCGTTACGCTGTAAACAGCATCCTCAAAGCGGAGGACGTTCTTTCCACTGCCAGCATCGTTAATGTGCAAGCTCTCCTTATTTTATGCATGACGGCGGATTGCCACTCTCAATTCGTACCCAACGCCTTGTCAGCCTTGTGGATCCGTTTGGGCGCTGCTATTAGAATGGCAAGTCGATTTCTGAAATTTGATGATTGAATTTCTGATCCCACCATCAGGCCCAAGATCTCGGACTGCACCGTGCTGAATCGGTCAAGCAGAACATCGAATTAAGGCGTCGACTTTGGGGCGCCTGTCTCATTTGTGATAGATGGTTAGTTGCGTTGTTATCTGATAAATAGCAGTCTCATTTATCATTTCTGCCAGGGCGAGTATTGCATATGGGCACCCGTACATGATAGATGTGCAGGATTGCGATGCGCGTCTGCCGTCTTCGGGAGATCCCACCGATCTTTACATGGATGAGCTCGTGCGACTGAGTATCCTGTTGGGACGGGTCCAAAAATGCATCTACAGGTTTGATAGATTATTGATTTATTCTTCATTGCGTATTTTCTTACTCTTCGGTAGCCCATCCGGTCTCACGTTTACGACAGACGAGGTGCTATACGAATTGCTTGCAGATATGCAACGTTGGAAGGATGGTCTGCCTGAACACCTGCAATTCCGAGGACCCGACACGCCGCGGACTGCTGGTATGTCTTCCATTCTTCATCGATATGTATGATCGCACTGATTAGTATCCTAGGGCTTCTCCATCTCCTCTATTCTTGCGTATCGATGATGTTCTGGCGCGTCTTCATGCGCATCAGCTACTCATGTCCTGCCCATCTCAAATTTGGTCTGACTGTTGAAGAGTGGACAAATTTGGTTCAGATGACGGCGGGTGCCATTGATTGGCTTGACGCGAATGAGCGTGTCTATGACGTCTGGCTACTTGTCGCATATGCCGCCACCTCCTGTGCCCTGGTCCAGGTACCGTCAAAACTTCTATCACTCCCGATTTAGACGGCTGACTGCGCTCTCACCATTTAGTACCACACCTGCATCCGACGAAGAGACGAGGAGGCGCAGGCTTGCCTTCGTAAGCTGCGCGACTGTGTTCGAAGATGGGAGGGTGCGATTTCGCCCGATCATATGTCTGCTAGACGCAAGGCTGGTGTTTTTCACTTCGCTCTTTCTATTATATGGAAAGACGAATTTGAATTTTTGGCATCATGCTAATCAATTTGGTTCATTCTACAGACAGCTGAAATCATTGCACTGCTCTATGAGGCCACTCAAGACCCGAACATGCCCTTGGAGCAGCCGGCGCTGAACCCGACGGGTGGCGTCAAGGTGAAGCCGCCGGTGATGTTAGACTACAGAAAGGACCCCACACGGCCTGGAGGAGGCGTCTTCGTCGCTCACGAGAAGAACGCCAATCTGAAGGATGTCCCAGAGGGTATGATCATAAGTCCGCCCTCTGAGGAAGCTGGAGCTGGCGGCAACTCTCAAGGTGAGGTGGCGTCGCTAGTGGCAAACGCTGCTGCGGCTCCGTCTGTTTCTCTCTCCGCTGCGAACTATAATGACCGTGCTCGCGCCTATTTTTCTTCTTCGCCCTCGCCCTTCGCCCCTCTCCCACCTGGTCATCCCCATCAAAATGGTCGGCAACATCATCATAATAATATCAATAATAATGGTCTGGGATCGGATATGCACTATGGTCATAATGGTATTATGGCTCCTATATCGGCAGTGCGATCGCCTATGGATAGTCAGCAGCAGGAGCAGGCTGCTGTTGCGACTGGCGCGAATGCAGCGCCTTTGGTCAACCTCACGCCGCTCACGGCTGGAGCGAGAGCAGGGCATTACATGAATGTCAACCCAGCGATGAATTTGCAGGCTCAGAATACCGCTGGTAACGTTCAGGTCATGAATGTTCTCGATGCAGCGCAAGGAGGTGCCAATCTTGCCAACTATGCGATGGCGGATGTTGGCTACTTGGAAGGTCTTCCTGGGGGAATGTTCGACTGGGGTGCGTTTTTCGCAATTTACAAGAGCAAGACAGGAAATTGAAAGCGGATACAGGTCAATGGGACACTTTCTTTTCCCGATTGAGCGGGGGAAATGCCAACAACGCGGGGTCACAAGCAGTAGCCAATAGCGTTGCGCAAGATGCCCAACAACCTCAAGTTCCTCCCCCAGCTCCCTGAAATTCTCAAAAAATGCATTGATCCCTTGCGACATTTGTCTGTTGGGGAATCAGAAAGGCAGTGGAAAAACATGTACAGGTACTACTATTCAAAGGACCTTTCAGCATTTTATCTTTTTATTCCTCTTACCCCCTTACTCGTATCGATATCTCGATTTGTTTTGTAATGTTAACGTTAAAGTCCCGTCTTATCTCGAAGAATTGCATACACCTCGCGCTCCTTCTACCTATCGGTGTGCTCAGCTCTGGACCCTGATTCTGCTCTTCTCTTCCAACTCTTCTCAGACTCTAAATAAGAAAGAGGCTTGGCGGAATAAAAATAGAACGCTGTCGAGTCGACGTCATGGCAGCACGGGGACACGGATTGGGAGATCAAAGCCTGACAAGCTATACTCTTTCATCTCGACCATGAAGCGGTTTTTTGAGAAGGCGTCCAAGCCATTCTCATTGCCGACATCGTTGTCGAAGGCGACCCTCTCGTCGTCAACCGACTTGGTTGCATCGGGACGCTCTTCAACATCGGCTTTGGTTCACGCGACTGGACCGGGGCTGCAGCCTAAATACGTCGTTCCTCCCGTTCCCCATCCTTGTCCGCAGAGTCATCTCGCTGTTTTGGCAACTAAGGAAGGGCTTCTCATCCGACCACATATTCCTGGGCAGGATCTATCGAAGACTGCGTATGTCAGATTGTCATGGGAGAAGAGCGTCAAGATCGAGGAGATTGAGGCACCACCTAAAGGCGGCGATCAGGAGGAAGACGTGAATTGGGAGGAAGCTGTTGTGGTTTATGGGATTGTTGGGATATTAGAGCTGTTTTCTTGTGCGTGTTCTTTATTTGTGCCTGGGGGATTGGTGACATGCTGACTCGCGCGACTGTTCTTCCTAGGTTCATATTTACTTGTCGTTACTTCACGCACTGAAGTAGGAAGTGGTGCGTGAAGTATCTTCGATTGTCGATCTCTTCCCTGTCTGACGCCCATGTTTCTCAACAAGTCCTGGACCCATCTCATGCAGTGTACGGCGTCAAAGGCCTCACTGATATCCCTCTCGACTATGATCGTGCCACGATCGTTTTGAATACACTGGCAGCAAAAAATAACGCTTTGTTGCGACCGTCTTTACTTCCTGCCAATAGAAGGGAAACTCAAGCGAGCCTGGATACACTCCCCGACGAACCTTTGCCTGTCCGTCCTGCATCTCCCGGGCCACGCGTGCAATTCCTCTCGAATCCTAGCATCAAATTCTTCTCGAACACAAGTTCTCCAAATGCAGAAATTGGGAACTCAATTGACAGGCCCTCTTCTGCTCAGTCATCTGCAGGAAGTGATATTTCAGATGCCTCCGAGGCATCAGCTGTTACATCTCCCGTCTTCAAAACCTTGGCTACAAGACTGTCTTTCTGGAGCAGGGTTTCTAAGAGAAGCCCTTCTCCAATGCAAACAGAATTTCCTCCGATACCTGAACCTATGTCGTTGATCGAAGAACAAGAGGTCCTGGACCACTTACTGAAGGACAAGCAAGATGAGCCTGCCGAAGTCATCGAGACAATCCTTGCGTCGACTGCGCCGCCACCAGCCTCTGTGGAAGAAAGGCACTCAGAACTCGAAGCCAAAGTTGTCCGCGAAGTCATCAGGGAATTCACTAAAGGCGACATGTTTTTCGCTTACACCTTCGGTAGGCCCAATATTTTATTCTTGGTCCTGCAAAGCTCATTATCAAGACAGATCTTACCCGTTCTCTACAACACAAGCAGGAACAAATGCTCAAGTCCCAGAAGCAACACGATCTCCTAGCTGGCCTTGGCGCTTTGCCTAGCCCTGAAAACAATAACAACGTCCCCATCAGCCCGATGCCTGGCAAAACATCAACACTCACTGAGCCATATCCTGCTCTGCCGTTGTGGAGACGCGTCGACCGACAGTTTTGGTGGAATGAATGGATGTCTAAGCCATTCATCGATGCTGGCGTGCGTAGGCGTCTTATTCCTTCCATCACCGCGACTTTGCTGATGCTTTAGATCAGCTGCATCCCTACATTCTTCCTATCATGCAGGGATATTGTCAAGCCACGAAGTTCAGCATTCCCTCCGACCCCATCAATCCGGATGATGAGACGGAAGTCGACTATATCATCATTTCACGGCGGTCAAGAAATCGGCCTGGTTTGAGGTATCAACGCCGGGGTATCGATGATAGTGCTCATGTAGCCAACTTCGTCGAGACTGAGACGATTGTGCGGGTTGAGGTGAGCAGGATTTGTCTATGTTCCGCAAGATCTCTTTTCATCTGGTGTTTACAGAGAGAGGGCAAGGAAAACATCTTCGCCTATGTGCAAATTCGAGGCTCAAGTGAAGTGATCTTTGAACTCGAGTTAGCAATATACTGATCAAGCTTCAGTCCCTTTGTACTGGACTCAGAACGGATATGGTCTCAAACCTCCGCCTGTACTCGCAGAAGATCGGACTCACGCTCAAAATCTCGAAGCGCTGAAGAAGCATTTCTCGCAGACCATTCCCGTTTATGGACCCCATGTATGTTTTCCTAGCCACTCGAGTTCGAAATCTTGCGGACTTAGACTCGATACATAGACTGTCGTGAACTTAGCTGAACAGCATGGCAAAGAAGGCGCGATCACGGCTGCGTATAGGGACTATATGCATGAATCGAGCTTGAAGGATGCTCAGTGAGTCCTTTTCCGTGAAGACGTGTCTGCTGCTCTAAACATGGGATAGGTACTGCGAATACGACTTCCACACCGAAACGAAGGGCATGAAGTAAGCCTCGATTGCGCAAGCGAAGTTGCCGCGTCTGATGAAAGAGCTCAGATACGAGAATATCTCCACGCTGATCGAAAAGATGGAGCGAGTATTCGATGCTCAAGGGTATGCTCATCCTGCGACAACGCCAAATCCAGCTGACTGAAGGATCTTATAGGTACTTCTGGGTGTCGGATAATGTTGTTTTCTCGCAGCAAAAGGGAGTGTTCCGTGTTAATTGTATAGATTGCTTGGATCGTACCAACGTCGTGCAGGTGAGTTCGAGTTGTTCTACTGTACGTTGCTGCCCTAAGTCTGCATTGCCACTAGTCAGCTTTTGCGAGATATGTCCTCAACAAGCAGCTCGGGGCTGTTGCTCTTCTCAATCCATCTACGTCTGGTCGGACAGATGCCGACCTTGCTTTTAACGATGGTAACGTGAAGCCTCTCTGCTCCTCGGACATGCTTGCTGATGGCTTGCAGTATGGGCAAACAATGGCGATGCAATCAGCAGAGCATAGTACGTGCTTGACTTGCTATCGAGGGACTATAGTTGATATCTGCATTCAGTGCAGGGACATCTGCTCTGAAGGGTGATTTCACAAGGTGACTATGTTCCGTCTTTTTCGTCGTTGGCAATCACTGAGTCTGCCACTTGCAGGACTGGCAAACGGGATCTGAGTGGCATGTTGAATGACGGAGTGAATTCCCTGGCGAGGTTGGTAGCTTTTACTATGAAGACATCCGTCATAGGGGACTCATGTCTTTTGTAGGATGTACACTTCAACTTTCAGCGACTGGTTCTGTCAAGCCGTCATCGATTTCATGCTCGGCAACCGGACCATTTCTGTTTTCTCTGAGTTCCTGCACAACCTGAAATCGACGGATCCGAGAGACTTGATAAGGCTCTCGAAAATCCGCGCAGAGGCAATTGCTACATCGGTTTCTAGAGTGCTACCTGAAGGAGAGAGGCTCTTGTCTGGCTGGACGTTGTTCGCTCCTGAAGCGCTCAACACGAAGGTTGGCATCAAGTTCGAGGAAAAGGTGTTGCTCTTAGTATGTCAAAGCTGACTTGAAATATGTTCATCCTTTCTGACACTCTGGATAGTCAGCAAAGGCTTTATATATTGTGGTAAGAAAAACGACGATACTAGGAGCTACTCCACGTCTCAATGGTTGCATAGAGCTATGATTATACCCTAGAGAAAGTGAAGCTTTATACCCGTGTCCCTCTTGGCGACATCGTCAACATCAGTAAAGGTGCGCATCCAGCCTATTCCCATATACATCATAAGAACTCACGCACCGTTCTTTTGACGAAACCAGGCGCATATATTCTATCGCCACTGGAAGAGTCGAGTCGTGATCCGGAACAAAACGCTGGTTTTGTCGTCACTTGGCTATGCTCGAATCAAGAATCCCGAGTGACTAGCTATTCTGTTCGGAACAGCCTCGACCTTTCCTCCTCTCCTCCTTCCTCACCGACGTTGACTCGATTCAATACTACCGGCAAAGCAACTGGCCCCACGGGTAGAATCCGGACACGCAGTAATACCCTTCCTGCGCTGTCCAACATCCTACAGAACAATGCTTCTTTCGGGACAGCAGGCGGTATCGCAAATGGCTCTGGAGGTGTCCAGCGTAATTTTGCTGCTTTCAAAGTACTGCCTATCGACCCTGCAAGAGTAAGGAGGATGTCAAGCTACTCCAGCAACGCTTCGGAACTGGCAACGGTCTCAGAGGAGATGCAAGGGGCTTCAACGTGCAAGGAAGCTGTGGACCTCATCGTGGAAAAGATACAGAAGGCTTGTGAGGATATAGGAGGCGGACAAGGGGACTTCATTACTTCAGAGGACGTAGTCAGGTACTGATTTTTTGCACATCGCTCCATTTCTTTCGCTGACATCTTCCGGAATCAGCTTGGCCGAGGCTCAACGAATGACTAGCGTATATGCCAAGATGGAATATGGCGTTAAACGCCTTCTGTGGCTAGGTGGCTAGCTTGGAGACATAGTCCGTATGCCTTCGCACCCGGTCTAAAATAAAGGTCATAGACTTTTCAAGTTTCTGAGTTTATCATTTGCATATACCCAGTCTAACTCTTCAATACCGCGCCCACCGCATTGTCCGGAAATCATATCATATTCATATCGTAGCATGTATACATTAATAATTACAACGAGTCTGTGATCAAGAGGCAAGTAACTTTGGCATCCGGTTTGGTGAAGTCGTTAGATGAAAGAGGGATGTACAGGAATATTGGAACTGGCGTTGTCTTGTGAGAAAGGAGGGATCTATCAAGAGTCAAGCGTCGAACTCTGTTTCAGTGACTGGATGGCTTAGAACGTTGAGGCCATCTCGTCAATGTAAGCTGAGGGACCAGCTTCATTGCTCGGTAATTCCAAAAATTGCCTTCCCGCTTGTTGGCCCTGGAATCCAGACCCAATAGGTGCCATGTTATACCCATATCCTGCAGATTGGAAAAATGAAGCAGATGGGTTAGTATTGGCGACAGCTGCAAATTGAGCTTGGTGATTATGCAGGTGAGGACCGGTTGTTTGGAACTCCGGAAAGTCTAGATTCAGAAACTGTGGGTAAATAGGAAAGGTCGAGAAGTCGTAAGGGCCGCCGATAAAATCCATTTCGGGTTCTGGAATTTGATAGGACGTATCAAAGACGCAACTGGTGGCAAGAGGGACGCCGTTATCTACATCATTGCTTGGTTCCCGCAATGACAGCCGTATGTCCACAGCACGTCCAGCCGGAATATGGAGAGCAAAGGAGCTGCCCACACCCATCGGCATTCCACTGTTGGGACCTTCCGCCCAATAAATGTATGGCTGTCCAACGTGCTTCGCGACGGGCTCCTCAGGCGGCTGCGGGTTGGACAAGAACTCTCCAATCTCGAAGCTTCGGGAGCCTGCGAAGCTCTGCGCCTGGAAGACAGGAACGATAGCAGAAGACTCGTTTCCACTCAGTTCTACCCAGGGAGCAGAATCTTTCAATGCCATGTCATCGTCTGCCTGCTTTCCCTGAATGAGGGGCACGAGCGGAGGGGCCTCTTCCTGACTGATTGCTAAAGGTGGCTCCTGGTTTGACTGCTCCTGTGAAGTTGGACTGGTTGGAAGGGGTGGCGCCGCTTCCTGATGGACGGCCAAAAGTGGCTTTGAGTCCGACTGTCCCTCAGAACTTGGGCTGGCTGTCGACTGAGAGTTTTCCGATCAGTCGCGGTAGGGGAAGTAAGAGTTCGCGCATTTCTCACCGAAAACCGTTCTTCAAATTTGGCCATCACCTTTTCGATTTGCTCGTCAGTCAGTGATATCAGAACTACTTCGGGTTCGCGTCTTCCAGATTTGAGTCCTGGAACGCTGGAGATGTCTCCGTATAACCAGACCAAAAGATGGACGATGAGTGGGCTGGTAATATGAAAACGCCCCTGAATGGGATGTAATATGTTCCAGGCAATATCCTCTTCAAACTTGTACGCCGTCAGGGACGGGTTGAACAAGGCTGCCTTAGCGGTGTACTTTGGATGATGAAGCAGAAACTGATGGCGGCTTAGTCGCATCGATGAGGGTTCAGTACCAATGCGTACCTGCTTTACGAGCTTTAACCCGAACTCTGCGTAATCTTTCTTGAAGAAATTCGCCACCTTCAGGAGAACGCGATCACGTTCTCGCTTGTTGAACTGAGATATGAAAGAGATACTATAAGGTAAGAACTTGAAAAATCACAATAGTGACTCACCCCAAAATCCTTCAGAAAATCACCAGAGAATGGCTGATCTCCTTTTGCCTTCTTCGAGGCTTTCGGGGTCAAGATCTGAGCCTTCCTACTTTTCTGCGAAGAAGTCTTGCGAACAATCTTCCCAGCAGGTTGGGGACTCCTACCACCCCGTCGCTTTGAATCTCCCGTATGAAGAACCATGGGAGCCGCTGTCAGACAAAGGATCGGTCGAATAGTGCTGTCCTGAGATGACGGGTGGGGAGGATTGGAGGCTCGAAAAAATTGGGGAGCTAAACTGCCCCTTAAATAAGTTCTGCGCCGCTCTGAATCTATATGGTCTGCGCCCGGAAGTAAATAAGCGCCTCCTCTTTCTTTCCTTGAAACAAAGGGTCAGATAATCAACTCTTTTGCAGCATAGACCCGAACAATGCGTCGAATGATGCTTGGCCCCCCGATCGTTTTGCCACGGCATAATACTATGTGCACTCGAGAGGGACCTGAAAAAGGAAAATGACCACTAAATGATTCAACGACTGTGCTTGAAACAGCAGGCGATTGCGAGGATGCCCGGCCTTCCCAATGGTAACCCCGGATGACATGGCAACTCGTCAGGTCGAATTCGCATAATTCTTGACAATACCTGACAATAGCTGCGCGTCGAGCCCTTTGTCAGGGTGATTGTCTTCGACGAAGACATCTCCAAAAAAGGATTAACGGCATAAGACCAGGAAAGCAGATAGCTGGCGCCTTCATTCAGCCGGTAATGGCAGCAAGAGTCCCCAAGGCGATTCCAGGCTGTCGTGCAGGGCGACTTTTCATGCACAGGGAAAATCTTATGGCACTCATTGTTGCCTAGAGGCATCCTTTTGTGGGACATTAGCCAAATTTGGTATGGGACTCGTATAATAAGTGGGAGTGGCACAATATGCGTTGGGAGTCAAGACGACCCGTAGTAAAGGTCATACTAGAGTGGGGGACGAGAAGTATAGGTGATTTGGAGGTGGCGGGAGCCTGAGGAGGTAGGAGTGATTAGTGCTGAGCAAGCCAGATGTGCGCCCAGTCACTCAGCACGAGCGTATTGGCCATTATTTCCCTCGACAAAGCGGCGCTTTTCGACTGGCACAGTCCGTTGTGACTATTAGTATGTCCGGATGGGTCGACAGGCTGGGCAGCTTTGAACCGAGGTTCGAAGACTACAACTTGTGTCAAGATGGAAGATAGATGGAAGACCCTCTGCAGAAGTTGGCCTTCAAGCAGTGAGGTTATATGCGCGTTGCAAAAGGCATACGAGCGTCTTAGGTAGTCGGTGTCCTAATCATTCTAGAGAGAAAAGTTAGGAGCGATACGGATATCGGTCCAGGAGTCATGACGTCCTGACTAGAAGTGCAGATGTCAACAGGCAGGGGGATGAAGTAAAGCTGACACAGCCACAAACAACCCATTGCCTGACTACTTTTTTGGCTTTTGCTCAAAGCTCCAAAGAGGAAGAAACAAAAGAACAGTTTGCAGCGAGAGCAAGACGAAAGCTATCTAGTACTATCCATCAGTTATACTATCTGTGCGCAGACCATCTAATAATTGTAACCTCTGATCAGGCTTTAGCGATGGAAAGAACGACCGCCGACAAGTCGTCCCTGTACGTAGACACACTGGATATTACGGTCATCACCGCAGAATAAGAACCTCTCTAGCCAGGTATCTAAAAGTTTCTTCTTCTCTTCTAGTGATCCCCTCACGGCAGGTGAGTCTGTGAGGCCCAAAAGGCCGATATTGCCAGCGTCGGGGCGAACATTGACAAAAAGAGCATCAAAGCTCTTCTCAGCAGCAAAAGAACCTATTCGTTTCTCTAGACCGCATACTGCTGCACCGCCAGCAGTGGCCAGATATAACAATGTGGGAATTGGTAGGGGTTTGTTCGCAAAGGAAGATGATGAAAAGGTCGAAGTGATGGGTGCCTGCATAGAGCGTACTTTAGCAGCAATACTGGCATTCCGTATGGCATTGAGCATAGACAGATTGAATCCTCCAGAGACATCCGTGCCAAGTCCGACCTATTGAGAAAGGTAAGCTGTTTAATCAAAGATGAATGTGGAGGAGACGTGAGCGTACCTTGATCCCTTTGTCTAAATAAAGACCTACTGGAGCGACACCACTGTTCAAATTGAAGTTACTCGTAGGACAATGACTAATTCCAGCATTCTTCGTTTTGATCAGTTGTATTTCGTCTTCTCCCAGATGGACAGCATGTGCCAGGATTGTATTATCTCGGAGAAGGCCGAACATATCGTAAACTCCAGCATAGCTAGGAGCCTTCGGGAATAGTTCCTTAGTAAAATTTATTTCACCGAGGTTTTCCGAAATATGAGTCTGGATTCTGAGGTTAGGATCTGAAGCGGCAAGAGTGCCCAAGGAAGATAACAGATCATCCGTACAGGAGATGGCAAAGCGGGGTGTAATGACAGGTTGAACGAGATGTTCGTGACCATGGGGCGGTAAAGATTTGATGTGTGTGATCAGGGCACGCGTGTCCTTAACGGATGATTCTGCAGATGGCTCTATGTAATCAGGAGGGCATTCGCGATTCATATTGCATTTCTGTGGTCCAAATCAATACACGTAATAAGACGCGTGACACAGGCGCATCTCGACTCACCCCTACAAATGCACGTTGCCCCAGAGAATGAACAATGTCTGCTAAAACCTTGGTCGCCTCGAGGTGCAGGGTTCCGTAGTAGCAGCACGTTGTTGTCTGGCAGAAAGCTTGTCAACATGAGGAAGATGCATAGAAGACTATGCTGTACCCCAGAGTCTATGATACGTCTAACGACCGATGCATACGTCTTGCGAGCAAATGCTACATCCGCAAATTTGGCTTCCATAGGGAAAGTGATGTATTTCAACCAGTCAAGAAGCTGATACTGGCCACCGCTAAGGGTGTAGGGATCAATAAGTAACTCTTGACCAAGAAGGAAGCTAACTGACGTCCCAAGATTCGGAATCTGAGGTGCGTGCTATACCATGAGAGTATTCATGAGCCTACTTCGAGAACAAACACGGCCATAGATTATTCGTACCGTATGTGTATCAACAAAGCCGGGAATGATGAACTCTCCATCTTTCAACGCTATCACATCTGCGTCAACGCATCCTTTCGACGCCAGGGTATCTTGCAGTTTATGAGGCGCCACGTCATTCACTATCCAGTTGATGTCGCCTGAAGATCCGACAGCTATTAGACAGTAAGGCGAGGACGAATAGGACGTCAAGGACGTTGGGTTGATGACCGCGCCATAGAAGATCTTCATTTCCGGCATTCAGGTTCTTTGGCCTAGGATATGGTTCGGATAGAGAAGAAGACCTCAGGTGGATTGTACGATAAGCCGAAGTACGAGAGATAAGTGACAGTCTGGGGCCTTGCTCGGGTCATCATGGTCGGTAAATGGAGAAGTCTGTGTTTTCGATTGTTTATCGCATCTTTATCTTTACTCTCGTGCACTTACTCAACGTCAACGGTTAGAACGGGCTCTCTTCCAGCGGTTCACGCAAAAGAACGTCGATAACTCCAAGCTCAAGCATGAAGCTGTTTATCTGGGTGGTTGCCAAGGCACGGGGACTTCCAGTCTTTGCTTAGGGGCCTGCCTTGTCCCCAAGCCTCGCATGTGGACGTCATTGGCCAATGTCCAGACCAAATTGGAAAGACTTACTTGCGAAATTCGCACCTCGCGGGCCTTCAGGCTGAATACCTCGAGATTCCTTGACTGTCTCTTCGTCGTAATGCAAGCCAGGTGTGGGTCATGGATAGGCCAGGTGTTTTAAAAATTACTCGACACTCGACATTGTTTCAAGTCCGTGCACTATCACATTAGCAATGCTGCCAGCGATCAAGCTGGAAGAGAGAAGAACATTGGCGCCGTCCTCTGGCTATAGCACTGTCAGACGGAAAATCCCATTAGTAATCTACCATTGGGCGTGTGGATGAACGTACCTCAAATTGCTTGTGAACTCTCCGTTGAAGTTCAAGCCTGCTCCCGCCCCTCTGCTCGAGCTTTTCTACGACCGACGTACAGGAGTCTGCAAGCATTGACTTGCCGGTCGATACCTTGATTCCGGGAGTCAGGAAGATTACAAGAGACCATAAACTCCGATTTGGCGCTAGTATTATCCTGCCTATTCCTGCTTTTTTGGATGTCGTACACACGTATGGTACCTTCAACCGCCTAATAACCTTCCGCTCGCCTGAGCTGTGAATGTAAACGATCTGTCTTCCAGCTTTTCTTACACTGATTAACTCCTTTTCTTTTGACTCAAGGTTCACTATACCTTACAAGACATTCTACCTCAAGCCTTCGTTTTACTGCTTGCTCGGTATCCATCCGCTAGTCGAACTTTCTCGATTTATTAAGCTATGGGGTATCTTTGCCACTTACGACTAGCTCCTGCCTAGGCCCGGAGTGCAGAGAAATTGGGGTGCTAATTACCAACCTTCCGGCATTTTATTTTCTCGAAACTGCTTCATGAGAACCTTGGGTAGCGGCTACTCAAAGGATCTTTACTTTCCCGGATACTTTGCGTTCTGAAGATGGTCTAAATGATTCGGCACTTTTACCACTGGCCTCTGGTCCCGCGATAAAATCGCCTCACAGCAAAAACCACCAGGCACCTTGCTATCAATCTCCAGCCACTAAGCCATCTTTCAGGCATTTTCCGCATCCCGTGTTTTGGACTCTCCTCGGTGATGACGGATTCGCGAGTGACCGGACAAGCGCCATTCAATCCATCTCGTCATTTGTCGATTCATGAGACGAGGAAACTGATGAAACGCAGTACCTTTGTTTGGCTAGGTCCTCAACTTAACCTTTTGGAGTCGTCGACCTATATCTTTTGTCCGAGTCGGACACTCCAGGGCTGCTCCTTGACGGTCTCCAGACATCGACTGATCATCCAGAGAGCTACAATTGCTGCTTGATTTTCTAATCTTGTACTCCAAAAATACCCGGCCTACTTTATCATAACGCCACGCTATCTCGTTCGACACTGAAAGGTCTTACCGTGCTGATCTCCTCGATATCACCGTCGGCCCATTCAATGCAAAGTTTCATTGGCATTCGCTTTCCCCGTCAATTGATTTTGCTCTCTTAGAGCGTCTAGAGCATACGCGCGTATGCAAAGCCTGCTTCCAATTCAGTCGGGTGCAGAAGTCGTTCATGCTTACTGCGGACAAGAGGCTTCTGGCCGGGGCGCGCACGAGAGACGAGTCCTCAATCAAATCACGTTAACGACAAGGATGATTTCGCTGCGATGCTCGCGTCGACCACATTTACATATACGTCTCGGTAGAAGCCTTCACGTCGTTTCAAGGTTTAAATTTAAATACGGCGGGCGATAGACGGCCCAAGGATCTGTGATCAGCTCTCGGGTGGACCCACTTTTGCCATGTTCTCATCAAGGAAGGCGTTGTGAATTTGGGGTTCACGGATCGCCGCTTGTCGCGATGGCGTGCAGATGCTTTTCGACAATCTTCGACGCTCGACTCGACTCCTTCCGAAAGCATACGCTTGCTTCTTGGACGAGCTTTCGAGGCAGCTTAGCACGATCATAAGCGAGGCCACGAGATATCGAGTTTGTGGCGCACTTTCCCGAAAGTAATTCGCACCATCAAGCGCAATGTGTCCGACGGCGTACGCGACGCTTTCAAGTCTCCATCGCACTGGACGGAAATAAGCCACGTCGAACTCGCCTTCCATACTGATTGCTAGTGGAGATTACGGTTAACGGCAATAAGCATGTGTGCTCGCCGTTCTGCATGGTGATGAGCCCGCTTTCGCCGTCGACGACATTGACATCGTCCTATATAATCTTTTTACCCCAGGTTCTGGTTGACAGTGGCTTCTCAAAGCAATTACCGAACGGCCGTTCGGTCTTTCCTGACTTTTTCTCCAAGTATCTTGGCCACCTTGTCCTCTTGCCCGTTGCTCACTGGCATTGAAGTGCTAATCCCGCTCGCGAATACACGTGATTCGGCTTCTGGGTCCCGAAATCGTCGCGCGACCAGGCTAAAAAAGAAAGAATGTGGGGAGGACATCTTGCACTGAAGACGTTGATCAGCAGATGGCTTCCCAAGACCTGTCTTTTTGTCTTGACCCCACCGACTCCGAGTCGACAGCCGGCTCACGCGTTCCTGTTGTTCTGAAGACATCTAGTCTAGCGACGGAACGATGGATGGACGTGGTGGTTGGATGGATGCCTGGAATGATGTTTGTCCACACATTCCATTTTGGATCCTTCCTTTCTTGAAGCCTTTTTCTGGTCGAATGGAATCTGGATTCGACTCATAGCCATGTTCCTTGTGGAAAAGTCGCGCCCATGGGGCGGATTCCATGTGCCTTTTCCCGTCGGTGAATAAACTGGCTAATTTTGCTTGCTTGCCAAGGATATTCTCCGCATACTAGCGCGCTCCGAGGGTTATGTGTGTATTCGAATCCAATCTTCTTCAAGCCGAATGAAACATTGAAGGGTCAATGTCGAGCCACTGACAGAGAAGAGGTATGTAATCGTCCTCTATATGGTGTAGCTCTTCGAACATTCGATTCATAGGACGTGTCAATGTCTGCACAGATTACGGCAATCACTGGACTGAACGAGGTATTTGGCGCCATGGCTCTGGACATCGCTTGCGGAGAACCTTTTTTTAATTATGTACGCCTATCAAGATCAACTTCTCGTGCGACCGCCTCTCAGCTTGGTCCTGGGCTTGCAACGTGTACTCATGGCAAGAGCGGTGATTGTCTCCAATTTATTCTGAATTTCCTGCATGGCGTCGACGACGACAGACCCCGGTTAAGCTCCTGCGAGTGACAGCGCGTGTTACGACCTCCAAGCCTATTCCCTCGCGCTCCTCCATTCATTCTCTCCAACACACAAGTAAGAAGTTTACATCGCTTGCAATTGCGGACCGCAGATCTTTCCGCCAATCCTCCGCAGCCCCCTACTTTGAATCAATGAATGGACACATCAACTCGGAATCTCGGCGGTGGCTTTGGGCTAGGAAAAAGCGACAGCGAGAGGGTCACACGTCTGATTCTCGAAGATGGACGAGCACGCGCAGGTGCTCAGGCTTTGACCGACGCCGGTGCTGTAATTACTCGTTCATGACGCAGTTATGATGGGCAGACCGGATTTTGGGACAGGCCACTTCTCACCGTGATAACTCCTTTGCAGGTTTGGTGCGCCGTTGCGGGGTACAGATGATTTGGAGCGCTCTTTTTGGCGGTCCTTGTTTATGTTGTTTGTGTCGTGTGCTTTGGTCTTATGGGCTTTTCGAGCGTTGCTACTCGAAATGTGGTTTTGTGTCGGCTGTATATTTTACACCGTCCGCGGATGTCAATTCTAAATCGATTCTGTCTCGTCTTCCCAGTGTCAGCCTACGAGATTGACGCCGACGGCACCGAATGGTATTAAGGCTTGTGTGAGAGTGAGCAGTCAATTTGAAGAGACTCCTGTCAGCTAGAAGAGCTCGCAACCATGAAATCGCGTGCCTTGTGGGTATCCAGCACTGATGCAGACCGCTATTGTAGGGATCATGCTTAGTTATACTTCCAACTAAGAGAGGATGTTACACGTCTATTCTTGTGTAGACGTCTGGGCCGACCGATAGGACCGACCAAACTGCAATTGCTATTCGAGGCTGACTTCTAATTAGCAAAAAAAGCTTGAGGTAAGATATCCTGCTTAGGAGCATCAAGAGTTGATTAATTGCTCCTGCTTCACGTTAACGGTTGTCCTAGTGGGATGCAGCCGCGGATGATGGAAGGCGAGGGTGTCCTCTTCCTTCCGCACATCGCGAGATGATGACGAGAGTGTCAAGGCAGAGGTCACGGTCGTGGCAAACGTTTTCCTTTCGGGACGCGCACAGCTGATCGTCCCCCGGGTGGGCAGGACGATGGAGTACAGAAGCACAGACACTGCTCGCGAGCGATACAAATCATGCAATAGAATCCCAGAAAAAGAGTGTGTGGGTGTGGATGACGAAACAGGTGAAATTGAAGGAGCGATCGGCTCAGCATCAGATTGGAACGTCGTGCTGTGCGTGGCAAGGAACGGTGCTCAGGGTCGCATGCGTAATTTCCCTCGCGCCTGCTAATTAGGCGCGTTCCCCCGCCCTTCCCGACGCGTTTTTACGCGTCATTACGTAGCACGGGTGTGGCCAAGCGCTTGAAGCTTTCCAGTGGGGTGGCACAATCCCCTAGTAACGCCGTAGACACGTCACAA
>NHYE01005306.1:0-20985 GCA_002938385.1 Gymnopilus dilepis | reverse complement strand
TATTTCGTCCGAGAGTTTGGAATGAAAACTCCAAGAAAGGCCCGAATCAAGTCTCGACTCACCGTTGATTGAAGTGTCCTACCCGCAATCAGGTTAGCAGAGTTGTTGGCTGTTTGAATTTCTCATCGTACCAATTCCGATATCAACTCTGCTACAGCGTCGGCATCCCACAGTGGACCATAAGGAATTTGAGCGATCCCCAGGGCATAGTCGTAGCTTATGCCGGTCAGTGGACAAACTCCAGCATAATTTGCTTGAGAAGCCTCTTGTAACAGAGGCACCATTGGATACTTCAGAAGGTTATAGAAATTGGACTCTTGATAGGCGCGTTCCAAAACGAGCAGACGAGCGAGCCCCTTGGGCCACGTCGTTAGCGCTGGGTCATAGACCTTGAGAAATTTCAAAATACGTCAGGACAGATTTCTTGAGGTAGTTTGCCAAATTACCGAAAAATCAATCTCAGCACGATTCAAGGACGGCAAATTAATCTCGAAGTGCCGTTCTGCAAACTTTGCCAGGCGCAACTCATACGACGGAGATCGCCTGGTAATGTCAACTGTGTTGACTTGCCGGATGATAGCCGCCAATGATCTTGGGTTGACCCAGACGTTGTGGCCTGCTTCTATTAGTGGAAGTAGGCATCACACCATGTAAAACACCGACCATCGTAGGCGCAACAAGCGGAATCAATGTCAAAACCAGCCAAAATTTCGGCTGGAGATTGATATAGGCGCAACACGATCTGGACGGGGCGGTAAGGATACATAGCTAGTGACGGGATGTCAGGCTTTTGAAACGGAAAGGAGATTCAAATTCAACAGGCTTACTGTGAATCAGGACAACATGAGCTTTTCGTATACATATTACATTCCAAGGAGAAGCTGCACAAACTGCCTGATAGATGTCTTCCATTTTTACTTTCGCCTAGAAGTGCTACGTGAGTCGCTTCGTGGGCTTGAAAAAACAGACACACCTCTTCTGGCGACAAACCCCAGAGAAACAGATCGACATTGGATGTTGCATAGGTCTTCGATTGGAATAACTCGTTCAAACTTTTGCGCGGAGTTGCTGGTTGAGGTGGTGCTAGACAGGCCAAGACGGATCCTCCGGCAGCAAGCACGTTTTTCCAATCACAGACGCTCATCTTCGAAAGCACGCCATGTGTGAATAGATCCCAATTTTCACGAAAACCTTCTATGTCAAGGACTGTGCTGGGCATCATATTAGGCTTTCGGAATGACGAGGAAACTGGGAGGATATAGCGAGCCAACAAGTCGGACTCCGATGAAATTTCTCGTGCCCGAGCACGTCGAAGTGATGCATCAACCTTGAATACATCCATCAGGCCTATGAATGGATCACGTAGCATTCTATTATGGGGATCGCATGCAAATAGTCTTCGCAGCTCTCTTTCTGCATGTAGAGCCTTCTCGAGAATTTCGTCCATCGATTGGTAAGTAGGAAGATCAGCAAGACCACAAAGAAAGCAGTCGACTGCGGTAGGAATGTCTTTAGAGGTCATGATATCTGGTTTCGTTGAGCTCAATGAGGGAAGTGCTATCGGGTAGAGAGCTATCTACGTCCGTTGGACTTTTATATGTTTTGGCAGGACAGCAGACTCACCGAGGAGTCGAATCACACTAGGTAGAGATCAGAATGACTCAGTCATCACTCTCATTACCAGCCATCACCTTATATTTGACATGAGAGAAGCAGGGTCGAAAAGTGACTTGATAACGTTTCAAGCTCAGAACCTAATTCGCCGTGTGGCAACGATGATGATTGAATCATCACCTACCTATGAATCATAAGTCCCTCTTCCACGGTTAGCGCCCAAGCCAATTTTAGACACGATCATGTCATGCAAATGATTTTGGTTGGGTCTCGTTCTATGCATTTCAATTGTTCTCATGCTTAGGGTTTCGTACGAAGCACAAGAGCCATCGTCCCTTGGCAGAATCGAGTCAATGAGTTTCTCTGAATGTTCACCTACATTGCATGCCTTTATAATGGTCACTGTACTCTATCTCCCAGGAATAACGACCTCATCCACCTCATCCAATAGTCTACATTCGCCTCAGTCTCATTCATTCTCCAGGAACATTCGTTCTGAATCGATGCAACCATATGTTTTAGCTTGGATTGATGATCACTATCCGAGGTCTCATGCACAACTTGAGCGGCAACGAGTAATTGCAAAGGATGCATTGTATGCGTGGTTTGACACCTTATGGGAGCTGTATGGAAAGCAAGAATACCTCTTGCTTATCAGGCGAGTCTATTACCCGAAGGTGACTTGTGATAGAACTTAATATGTCATTCTACAATCCTTCGTCTTTTCTCTTCAGCTCGCGATATCACCGGTCAGTGAGGTCCCAGACCAACCATGGCTCGAAGCCGAAGATATTTCTTGAAGACCCTTACCGCCACTGGACGGCCAGATTATTCAATGCTTCCGGCGAATATCTAGGAGCATTCCATTTATACAATGTTGGACTGTGTGGCCGTTCGACGTACATACCCGTTGAGCGAGCACCTCCGAATATGAGATGGTTCAGGGGAATAGGCCCGTATCTTCAGCGGATACGTTTTGCGACCGATCAAGATAGAAAGTGAGCTCTTCCGCTGGAAATTCGTGCTCCTCCTTACTGTCACTAGGCATTATGAATGTTTCAAGGTCCCAATTTCGAATGAGTATGAGTAGTATGAGAATGTAGTGCATGTAGATGTTCTTATTAACACCGACGCCGCGCTAAGGCGGGTAATTGACTCGACGATCAGTCTGGGACTCATCGGCCTAACTAGATTAGGCAGATTGACACTTTACCAGTAGAAGCTAGTTCTGACAATAAGTCCTTGAAACCGCATAATTCAATGTTCGGTTTTCTGGGCTAAGAGCCTGTGGTGTACACGGTCAGGGCAAGTTCGTGGGAGGCGTCTGTCGCTTCCATTACTTGGTGCCTGACTAGAGATTCTGTCGGCTGCTGGATCTCAAATGACTTCAATTCACTGACTCGTCGGGAACAGCAGAGGATTATAAAAATCAGGACAATCTCTACAGAGCTTCATTCGACTCCTTCAAAGTTCTGGATCTGAAGAGATGGAGCGCACGAATTACCCAGTTGGATCGATGTACCAAGGTACTTCTAGGATCTTGAGCTCGAGCGTTCCTCACTTACTCTTTGACCCTCAATACCAGCGGGATATATTCCCAGCCTGTTGGCGCGCCCCATGCCTACCCAGGATTTTTCCCGGGTCATTGTAGAATTTCGGTTCGGCGAACATGAAGCCAGGGCGACTCGAGAACTCGCTAGAGAGATATGGTTTGCCGTGCGCTGTAGGATAGCCCCCATAGGTGTAACGATCGCCGGCGCGGAATTCACTCCTGCAAAGAACCTTCTCATTACCATCAGTCCGCCAGCTGCTGTTGACCGTTTTATGCAGACCGATTGTCAGCATGACCTCCGTCGTTATCTTATCGGTGCTCTCCAACTCCCACCTGCAAGCTATATTTGGATTTACATAGACCGACCTTGGCCTCGTGTCATTATTCACAACGTCCCGATCCAGCCAACCTTCCACTCAGAGGAGGAAGCCTTAGAGGATTTGATGACCGAGTTAATGATATCCAATCCCGTAATCCAGGAAACTCCGCCACAAGTTTTGATCAGAGCCCGTCTTATGCAGCCATTTAACGAGGCGTTGGTTGCTAGAGGCGAAGGTTCGTTGTGCATTGCTCTTCATCATGCAGAGCATGTCCAGCGGCTTGTCAGGAACGGAGCTTTTATCAATGGAAGTCGACACAGAGTTTCAATTCGAGCGAAACAGTTCAGCCGCAGATAGTGACGATGCACGGTCCAGTACTTCAGAGTAGTAACCAATGGCTTGGCAGATATAAATCGAATCAAAAACTTATGAACGCCCGACAGAATTGCGGAATATTTACATGGTAGCTCGAGTTGGGTGTAGATTGAATTAATATCAAGGTTTGAATGTTTAACAGTATCTATAGGTCTCGGTTCCGCTTGTAAACCTGGCTAGTTCTTCTGAGAAGCATTCTATACATATGAGGAAGGAAGGAAGGGTTTTATATTCCAGTTGAGCCTAGTAGAGGACTGGACAGCGAAGTCGGCGGTAATACTAACACAGCCTGATGCGACACGACTTGTACAGTCACATGATCAGTGACGCGTCCATTTCGGACCTCAAGGCCTCAGGCCTCAGGCATCAACCCTCTCTTTTTCCCGAACCACCACAATGCCCTTTCCCCCTCATCAACGATTATGCACATGCTTCGTCCCCCTCCTCCCGTTTTGGCTTCGCTCGAACAGTCATCGTCGAGCTCAGCAGTCAAATGTAGCGCTACACAAGAAGACAAGGAAGCCGGGCTGTCAGCGAGGTAAGAAGCGAATTCTCGTATTTCGGTCCCATAAATGCTTCTCTTGATCTCTCCGCAGAGCCATAGGAATGGCTGACTTTGTTCGCTCCTTACCGTAACCTCGTGCGTTGGTATATGCCACCTCATTCTATCTTGTCATCGAGTAATCAAATGACGCTGCGATGAGTGCACATGGTACTGCAGTAAGTTTTCTGCCTTATTGCACTTTGACCTCTGATCGAAGTTCCTCTGTTTAGTGTATGCATGTTGTCTATCGAGTCTTTGCATGGCTTCGTGCTCTGGTTCACCACCTTTCGCCAGCGACTCAGGAAACGAGGCTGGGTGGATATTGGTGGCTATGCGACGGCGCTCCCTTGTTGGGTATATATTTGGAGAACAAAGCATGGCGTGTTCGTTCTTCGAATCCCTGCTATTCGACCTTGGCTTCCACAGTCCCATTGAAAGGTGGAATTCTGCATGACGCGGCACAAGATAACTTGTTTAATTTAATGTAATTTTAATTTTGCGCCCCTTCCAGTGAGCATCCGAAAAGGCTTGCAAAAGGCACATTGTATTAGCTACGACTCTATTATGCACAGGGGTATATTAAAATCAACCTTAGTAACCATAAGTAAAACGAGGTGAGGAAAACAGATGGTCGTGATAGAAGTGGATTACAGAGAAAAGAGAGTTCATGGATGTTGAGTTGATGTACAAATGGTCGCGCAATGTAGATGACGGAAGGGGCATAGGGGAAGCTGATCATGACACACATGTCCATGTCGTGAAGAACAGTCAGTGGTCGCGAATTTGAGACAAGCCGTGGCAGTGCATCCCGAGCGACCAATGGAGGATGGGGGAGAGCCACAGTTGTGTGGCTAATGAAATATTGGGGTAACTGGAGTCCAAGGGAAGAAGTGGCTCATATGGGCGAAGACGTGAAAGGATATAGATCGAACAAGAAACCAACTAAGGGTAGAAGTCGTAGTGAAGAATACTGAAAGGAATAATGATACCAGTAGGAGGAAGGCCTGAACCTTGCAAACGTTAAGGATGCCAACGGAATGGAAGTGGGTTGTGGCAACGCAGGAAACATGGAAGCAAGAAAAATCATGATGGAAGGACGCATACGAGGGCATGGAATACATGATGAATCATGATGGCATGGAATGGAAGCGTGAGGAAAGGTACAGATCATGATGGAGGGTCCAGGGTGCGCTGATGTATCGCCAGAAGGGGGTTGAGGATCGAGAAGATGTCGCCCTGTACTGATGCATTTGGAGACTGGGATTGAGGTGGCGGTCTTGACACCACGACTGTGAGAGAGTTGTCACTAGGAAAATATTTCGACTGAGCTCTGAAACGGGTTATCGCAGGGGAAAGAGGATTCGGTATCGCTGAGCTCTGAGACGGAGTTGCTACTGAAAAAAAAAGGATTTGGTGTTGCTGAAGCGTGAGAAGGAGTTGTCGCTGGAGAAAATGGGCTCGGTATGGCTGAGGGGCTGATGAGAGGGTCGTTGAAGAATGTAGGGGCTCCCGAGAGATGACGATGGTCGAAGGCGGGCGGTTGGCTTACACTTGGGAAGATGCCGACTTGTATTCTGAGGCTGTCTCATCCTCCGACGCTGACTCCTTCGCAGGCGCCAACTCGCGCACCTCGCGTAGGGATTTTGGCCGACTGAGGGAAGGCGAACCAGTACCGGAAGTTTGGGTGGAGTGGGAGTCCTCCTGCAAAGGAGAACTCGAAGGAGGCGGGCTCGTCAATGGAGTCGTTGGCATACATTCTGCAGGGTCCTCAATCTTGATGACATCGAGGTCCTCCTCAGCTATGCCGTGGTCTTGATACAACCCTTTTAGATACTGAAGCTGATCGTCGGCTTCTTCGATCAACTGCTCCATGTCTTCTTCATGGTCTCTCATCAGCTGGAGGTTTTCGATGGCCTCTTCTATCTGGAGTCTGAGTGCAGCACGCTCAGCCTCTAGCGACGCCTTCGCAGAAGACGCCACAGCAAAGGCGAGGCTGGGGGCCCTCAAGTCCCATTGCTCACCATTGGACTCTGCAACGTCGAGCAATTTCGTCTCCTTGAAGACTTGCTTGGAAAGTCGCTGTTCGGCTATAGCTCTTTTGACCGCCATTGAGCGCAGGAAATGTATCCTGCGGAGCTTCTCGCTCTCCTGAAACAATGCAGGGCTAGGCTTGAGACAGACAAGAGTTTAAGTGCCGGAAATCCAGATGGAAAGCCACCATACCTTGTCCCTGAAAGCGTAGGGAGAACGCATAATCATGGATGGCTTAATCACCAAGGGAGGCAAACTTTGCGCCTTCCACGCAAGGAGCGTTGGCACGGTCGTGACGACCTCGTCTTCGCTATCCGTCGAGTTGGTAACCACGGCGTTACTACTCTCAGAGTTGGCTGGCGGTGTAGATGGAGAGGAGGTAGGGGATGTCGCAACAGGTTCATGTGAGGATCTACCATTGGATGTGAAAGTCGGGGAGGGCAGAAGAGGCGGTGGGGTAGCGCTATCGACCTCATTGGACATGAGAGTGCGAAGAAAAATTGTGGGGGCTGCGTGGCAGTGGGTGGCGGGTGCGAAAAGTCCGAACCTCCGAGGTGTCTTAAAATAATAATCGACCTTCGAACTAGGTACATGTTCTCGTCAAAACCCCAGGCTGATCCGTCATCCACTTTCTTTTGCCGTAGAAAGAGGTCCAAGCTTGAGATGATCGGCCTTTAGCTACCTTCTTACGTCCTACCCCAAGCT
The DNA here is from genome assembly GCA_002938385.1 of Gymnopilus dilepis. NCBI lineage: Eukaryota > Fungi > Basidiomycota > Agaricomycetes > Agaricales > Galerinaceae > Gymnopilus > Gymnopilus dilepis. Next base: position 13,844 of record NHYE01005306.1, on the reverse strand, counting down.
CAATGCTCGCCTGGACTGTCCCATACTATGCCATGATCCCTGTCGGCCTTGTCTGTCTCCATGTCTTCTGGTACGCCTGCTACGTCCAACGACCTTCACTACTTGCCGTGCATAGTCTTCTTTAGGCCCGGGAGGCTGGTCCCATATACTGCTTATCTTCCTGTTCTCCATAAATTCTGTCAAGCGACATTTGCACTATGGGCTTCCTTCTGCAGGTTGATGAGCAGTATGGATGTCAGTGACTCTGATCGCCGTTGATGTTGTCGAACAAAAAATCGCGCTTTGGATACTTCCTTTTCGGCAGAGCTAAGCTCCTAGTTCTGCCATGGATGTCAGTGACTTCCTGATTGTTGTCAAACGAAACTTGGGGTACTATGGATTCTCTTTTCAAAGTCTAAGGGCAGCTATGTCGAACCAAAGTTACCAAACTTACGCCATGGTCAGTTCCTTAGTGAGCGGTGGAGCATACTAAGGAGTGGGGCAAGCCAATGGCTCCATCATGGCATCTAGTGACCTCCTGACCTTCATCATCCCAACGCTGCCAACCAGAAATATCTTGCAGTCTTACTGAATGCCCGACGTCCTGTGACCGATGAACTTGGAAGTGAACTCACACTCGAAGAGGTCTGGATTCCTTCACTACCGCAATGCTATTGAGGAACGAGAGACGTATTTCATTTCCCTGGGCAAGTAGATTTGTATATAAGGTCGCAATGCAATCGACTTTTTAGCAGGTCTTCCAAGGGACTTCAGAATCTTGTCCCTATGTCTTCTCAGCCGCAACGTGGAAACCCAAGGGCGACGAGCAACGCCGGTAAGCCCATTACAGCCATCTGAACGTAGCCATCGTAGTCTGAAGCTCGAGGTTCTTCCAGGGAGTGCTCCTGGCTCTATCCGTGAGGAATTATATAATATTGCTTGACTTCTTTCAAACTATGTCTTTCTCTTCTTACAGGGATCGACCTACTCGGGAGGCAGAGGGCGTATCTTTCGCCCCCCAAACAGGTAAGTTGGCGATTCGTGATCACGACGGATGCTCAATCACGCCCGATTAGAGCAAGCCTAAGCTCCCCCTCAGTTCCTTCCGGACTGCCCCATATGTCCCCGGACATCGCTCACGCTCACCTAGTGTCGTGGCGACAGAGGTCACAGCAACCGACACTACAGAGACCAGTCAACTACCAAGTGAGGCCGGTGATTTCTCCGACCTTGCATCTAGGCGCCGCAGGGTGCAAAATCAGCAGATCCAGGACTCAGATAAACGGAATGTCAAGGCCTATCAGGACCAGCCTGACGTCCAGGTCATCCTAAATCACTGTCTCTCGGATTTTCTGGCACAGAATTTCCCTCACGGGCGATTCTTTTTTCATCAAGAATCCAAGGATCTGGTGCTCTATTACTCTACAGCGGAAAAAGCTTTTGAACGCAGCCGAGACGCTGTTGTCCGAGCCATGAGGGTCCCGGGCTCTAAGCTGAAGCCCCACCAGGGGGCTAGTGCGTGTCTTCCATTTTTCTTCATCCACTGACTGACTTATACTCGACAGCGATCGAAGAGATCGCCAACCTCAAAGTAACAAGTAATATGATCAGAATTGTGAGAGCGTAAACAGACTCGATGTACTCTTGATCTGAAATTGCCTAGATTTGCGCGTCCATTGGTCAATTTCGTTCCAATAATTTCAGGAACATGGCCTCGTTCTTGCTGCCGATGCTTGGCTTGGAGCTTAGCGAGGAGGAGAAAGAAAGGGCCTCACAAGGAGAATTCAACAAGGAGGATCTGATTCGCCAACGAGCTCAGCATTATGAAGACTCCCTTCAAAGTTATATTCCATTCGATGTACCAGATGCATCTCACTCTGGTCCAGTTAGTCATGTAAATTACTCCTTGAATTGACATTCACTTGCACGTGTTTCTAGCCCCCAGACGCTGAGCGCGGTTTGTGGTTCCATGAAGCATGCATTGAGGTAATCAAGCGTGCCTTCTTCGGCCGCAGTGGACCCAAGACCGTCGATGACACTGGAGAGAAGACTCGGTCTTCAAAGATAGGAGTTGTCCACCCAGAAGCCTTCGGGTTTCTCAATGGCTCCTTGAATGACGAGGAGCGCTTGCTTCCACTCCACTCGATTGCGTATGGACATTTCGTGGTATGTCATATCACTCTTCATTGAGAATAAAGGTTTCTCATTGTATCAATGCAGCCAGCGCTCTTCTCCCGCCAGTACTCAACTGGCGAGCTTAAGTCCAAGAACTTAGATGCCAAGGCAGATGAGAGCCTGTACGACTCTATTTATTCAGTATTACGAGCGGACGACGCGCGCCATGGTCCTAACTATCAGTCTTCAGTCCGTTATATGAGGGCGCACCTCTTTCGGACAGTATAGTAAGTCGTGTTCTGTACGGAGTAATTGTTAGCTTAAATTTCTACATAGCCAGAATGCTTTGAAAAAGGAGATGAAAGTAGTCAATGCCCGAAAAAGGACGACAAAAGCTGAGAAGTCCACAGATCAGTCCACTGGCCCCTCTTCCAACCTTACTCCCTCGGGTCCTCCGTCTGGCTCGCCTCTTACCCACGAAAGTACCCCCTCTGCCTCAGTACCTCTTCCTGACAACTTGCCCGCAACCTCATACCATCCGAGTCCCACCCAAGGCTACCCCCCAGTTCCTTCCTACTCTAGCGCCTCTAGCAGCACACCTATCTCGTCCTCGTTCACACAAGGATATCATGCTGGTTTCGGGGGTGCATATGCCGTAGTTCCCAATTATCCGGGGATGGCCTCAGCCTCCGACAACTCGTTCTACTCTGGTTATGGAGGAATTAGCACCACACCCTCGCACTCCTCATTTCCAAGTTCATCTGACGCCATCGGTGGTCTAGCGTCGAATGCGCCCTTCACCCCGACTGGTGCCTTTGGTTTACCTTCGTCTCAATTTCCTGGCCCATCACAGCGAGAATTATCGTGGCCCGAGATGTACAATGTGATATTCGGACCGACGCTGCTCAGGGAGGATCAGTTGCTCGCTTCATCGGTTGTGAATCCGGGCGACATCATCATCGATGACCTCGATTGGGAGATCTTGCTTCGTGAGGACACCGAGGCTGTGGGAGGTACAGGTACAACGTTTGATCAGAGTCACTTTTATTAAACAACATGTATTGATTGATCAATGTACATTTACGATGAATGACTATGGATTCTCTGTTACGTGTACGATCGTGTTCCAAGCTTAAGCCTATTGGGGCTCGGAGCTCTGAGTCAGGCAGCGCATGCTATCCCCTTTCACGTGAAACATCTAATAATCTGATTAATTCAATGATCTGCCTTGCGTGGTTGTGATCGAGGTCTGAGGTCTTGGGGAGTCAGTTGAATTCCAAAAACCGCCTGACCTCATTGATACGGTTTGCAGGTTTGCAGGTCAAATTCTGGAGAAAACCCGTAAGGTTTGACTCGGCCGAATGGCACATTCATTTTCTCATGCTACTTGAACGAGACTTATAAAAGGTCAGCCAAACGAAAACTGAGAGCCTCATTCAGGAAGATGGAGGCTTTCGGGCATTTCCTTTGGCCGCCAGTTACACAGACTGCACAACAGAAGAAAGCTGGTGGCACCGATTCTGACACCGAGGACCTCATGCACGTCGAGCAACTCGTTCAACCCGGGGAACAGCAGAGTGATCACCGAGATGTGGCCCAGCATTTACTGTCCACCCCTGCCATAACACTGAACAACGTCCCCGTTCACGATACGACTGGCAATGTCACCCTACCAAGTCCTACAAGTAATGGGAATTCCATCTTTGTATTCAATGGTTCGGGAGGTCGAGGAGGATCACGAACGCCATCACGAACGCCATCACCTACTATTGGTTCCAAAAGAAACACGCCACGGCACTCTCCTGAAAGACAGGGAGGCCAAAGCGAGTCAGAAGGTAGCAAGGTTCGGCTGATCAACGTTCCAGACGTCCAACAGGAAACATGGTTGGTCGAATTGAAGAATCATGTACGTATCCGTGTGGTATCCGTGTGTATCTGGAAATCAATGCACTGAATGCCAGCAGTTGATACGCAGTAATCAGCTCTTCGAGAATATCCAAAAGGAGCTGGCACAAATGAAGGAAACTGCAGAAGCGACGAAAGGACTCGCTGAAAGTGCAGAAAAGAGAGCATACCAGGCAGAGCAGGCATTGGGGAAGGAACGCCTGGAAGCCCAGAAAAGTTTGCAGAAATTGCAAGCAGACATTGGGGAAAATGCATCGAAGCTCATGCATGAAACGGAAAGGAGGGTGGAGGTTACACTGAAAAGTATTAAATCCACGCAATCAATAGCGCATTTCGGGCCAGTCATGCAGTCGCCGGTCGATGACATGATGGTCGACCACGAACACCCTCGTGTTCCTGCTCCGCCAAGATTTCCAGAACCCGCAGTGAGTGTTCCTCCATCAGTCACTGACTCCCGGGACTCACCTGAAATCGATAAGAGTACATCCGTATGTGATGTCACCCAAACTTGTTAGCGTTGTACTCAACCACAGATCAGTCTACGTCGCTCCCCAAGCCTTTGAGCTTTAGGCGCCCTAAATCAATTGGGAAGACGGCGAGGGTGCCCCCAAGCAACACGTTCCTGCAAAGTCTGCAAAATCAGCTAGGTGACAGTAGCAGCTCCAGTGAAGATGAAGAAAAGAACACATCACAACAGAAGCCAACAGCAAATGTACGCCCCTTGAATCCAATTTCTTGATAACCTCGTTTGTTTAGTCATGAACAGTTCTCGGACCTTAATGGCGAAGAAATGTTAAGATTATTACTCACAAACATGGGGGTCGACATCACAAACGCCGGGTCGTTGCACAAATTTGGCAAGCGTTGGGCACACCGAGAATTTCGAGAGCCTGCTAAGAAAGCGCCAAAAGCTAAAGGAAAGCAAGATTTAATGGTAAACCTGCATCTTTGACGGGTGTCATTTGTAACGATTGTGACGGACCGACCTGACAGAATTGGCTACGACAGCAACTTCACTCCCTGCTTGAAATAGAGAAGTCTAGGGATATCCTTAAGTTTGCATCAGAGATATACTCGGACAACACGCCAAATCAAAGACAGATGGAGCACTGGGAGAAGACCAAAGAGGGCGACGCACCAAAGGTGAAACCAATGAAAATAAATTGGAAGAACTTCGAAGGCCCGTGGAACACGCATCTTTGCGAGTTATTTGTGCAGTACTGCTGCTCTCAAGGATTCGAGGGGGGAACTCCCAGCGATGATGCAAGAGAGTTTGTGGCTGGATATTTCTGGGAGCGCCTCTCGAGGCTCAGGACAATCCTCAAGAAGAATCGGCCTAAGGAAAGCGAGAATTTCGAGCAAACGTCGGCTCGGACAGAGGAACAACATCTTCAAGCTCTAAGCGTTGCGAGACGAAACAGCCGGAGAAATCAGGTGCGATCCCGTGGCCAAATAGATTACTCTCTTGCATCTGATTCGTTCTATCTAGAAGCACCAAGATCGCCTTGATATCTGTCTTGAGAATCTTCCGGACAATCTTCAGAGCATAAGTAGCGACGAGCAGCGAGATTGGAAGGTCAAATACAATATTGTGGCGGCACTAGGACCAGAAGGCATGAGTTCCGATGAAACTGGAGACAGCGATACGGACACGTATTGGGTCAGAACACTGCCATGGAGAAATAAGAGAGCAGTGCAAGTCATGGTCAGCATCGACGAGGCCAAGAACACCAGGAATGCCTACGGAAACATACGCCCTGGTAACAGACCACGGAACCGACAGCGAAAGAAGAGCGCAAGAGAGTCTGTTCGAAAAGCGCCAATAGGGAAACCCAAGAACCTGTATGACACTGATTGGTTTGAAAAGTTACATGGAGGAAAGAAAAGGGCTCTCAAAGCAAAGTCGGATATAGATTACGAATAGTGTCCTATATTGCTTTGAGGCCACAATTGAGATCCGATTGATCTTTGCGGTGACAGGGACACACTCTCAACATGGTAAAGATCGAAGACGACATGGAGAGTTGTGAGCCTTGGACGAAGTTGAAGGACATGGAGTCACAGGCTTAATAAGTGACAGTTGCAAGTGCGCCGCGTTGTGCGAGCAAGTCGGGACGCTTACATAATATTCAATACCGTTGATATGAACGACCATATACAAGACGCATACTCGCGTCGTGATACGCAAGACCCTTGTTTTGACACTGCTACAAGGCATCGTTGTGAATGCCTGTTTTTCTGTTTCTTGTTCTTTGCAAGCTGGATTCTCCTATTTAATCCGACATTCATTTGGTCAGGTCTTCACCTTCATCGTTTAAAACCATGCCTCTTTGTCACTGTCAACATGCTAAATGCAACGGAGCAGATATATCTGTTGCTGCTTTCAAGAAGCATAAACGGGAAGACAAGATCTCTATGCTCCATGCCGCTGCTGCCCTGACGGATGATATTGACAAGCGACGACACGCTGCTATTAATCTGCACCTCGCCTCAGCGAACCCGTCTGAAATTCCTCGATCAGACGACAATACTCAATCCAAACCTTGGTCTCCACGGGCTGAAACATATCAGCATATGGTCAATAGTCGTTTGTACCAGTTGAGCGTCATAGAGAAAAAGATCGACGCCCTGATTACATCCACGGAACGGAAACTCTCGGGCCTCGGACTGCCACGAAGTGCTGACGAGCCATTTCCATTATCTCCTTCGAAGACCTCTATTCGCGAAATATTCCACGAGCTCTCTTGCATTTCGCACAGGTCCCCAGCCGTTCAGGAAGCAAAGACAACGATCAGTGATCGTCTGTCTCCCCTGGCACATCAACTGAGAGACGCAAGAAATCAATGGAAAAAAGCACAGAAGAATCTCCCAGCAACTTCCCCGACATCGAAGCCCTCCGCCGTTGATTCCTCCTACGATACTGGTGAGCTTCAGGATGTCATGCAGTGACTTAGTCATTCACGATCTACAGGCATGCAGAATAAGCCTGTTCTTCCAAACTCAGACCCTATCATCCAGGCTACTCTCTTTACTATGATTGTTTTACAACTTGTCACACACCTCAGCAGACGTGGTTGTCGCTTTTTCCTCGGTATGGCTTATTATATCCTCCAGTTAACGCTCCTCCGAGATGCTCGCCCCCTCTCTGCGCAAGACCAGAAACTTCTCTCGGATTTTCCACGAGATCCAGACACCGCAATGAAGTCTTTCTTGCTCGATGGGAAGGAAACTATCCACGCAGTTTGCCCCAAGGCGTCATGTCAGAAGCTTTATGCACCTCGCTTCAAAGAGTTTTCTCCGATCCCGGAATACCCTTTGTATTGTTCCCATCGCGAGTTCGACAATGGTGACGAGTGCGGTATGCGTCTCACACGCCCACGTTTCTTTGGCGATACCCAGCTGGAAGTGCCCATTAAACGATTTCTGGCCTTCTCTTTCAAGGACTATGTTGCATCGCTGACCTCACGTGTAGGATTCGAAGTCTATATGGACGATGTCTCTTCCTTTACTACGACAGATCCGACAGTCATGCATGATGTCTTCGACGGTCAATATCTCCGGAATTTTGAAGGCCCGGATCACAAACCGTTCCGCTCATCCAGCGGCCCGGAAGGACGGTACTGCTTCAGCCTTGGCTTTGATTTCTTCAATCCATTCTCGAATAAACAGTCTGGGAAGAAGGTATCTTTTGGTATCATTTCCGTGGTCTGTCTAAATTTGCCCATTCATTTGCGATACAAGCCAGAGAATATGTTCCTGGCTGGTATCATACCCGGCCCCAGTGAACCTCCTCTGTCAGCCTCAAACCACTACTTGACACCGATTGTCGATGAATTCCTCGAATTTTGGGAGCCTGGAGTCCGCTTCTCCCGGACTGCGGCATCTCCGAACGGTCGCTTAATTCTATGCGCCCTTATCCTGGTTGTCTGTGACCTTCCTGCGGCCAGGAAGATATCTGGCTTCGCATCTTATAAGAGCGAGCACTTTTGCAATGTTTGTCACTGTAGACTGTCTAAACCTGGCCTACAGCACACAGATTGTTCCCAATGGCAAATGAGAACAGACAAAGAGTACCGAGATGCTATGGACGAATACGAAGGAGCTACTACGGAGGATGCTAGAGAGGATAAATTTCGGCAAAATGGTATTCGGTGCTCAGAACTGAAACGACTCCCGTATTTCAACATGGTTGACTGTGTTGTTGTCGACCCTGCTCACAATCTGTTCCTTGGGCTCGTCAACGAGCATTTCACCAATGTACTCGGAATACGCATTCAATCCTTTCAAGAGAACTCGGTGATGGAGCTCAAGTTTATTGACATACCTTCAACTTTGTCTGAAAACAGCATCCGTGACATAGAAAGAGTCAAAAACTGGCTGCAAAGTCCATTCAGTACCACTTTCGGTCCGTCCAGAGACCGTGGTATAAAGAAACTGATGCGGATGAGAGCCGACGCTCTGGAGTATGTCTGCTCCGCAATTCAATGTCCTCTCCCTATCTTGCCTGAGCGTCGCAAAGCCTACGGCAAGCAAGATTATTGCGAGAGCATTCTCGATTGGGTGAGATGTTTGTAATGCGTTCACAAGGGCAGTCTCTAATTCTCCTCATACTCGACGTTAAGCGAGAGGTACAGATTGAAAGACGTGACCCAGCTGCCAGCACGTCTACTTTGTGTGGGCATGTATTACAGCCGGATGAAATGGCTAGCATCTGGTACGACCTGGAACATATACTTACCCCCTCGTGGATGACGTCCGTTCCTTCAAAATTGGGCCAAGCCTCGCATGGCAAACTCAAAGCGGACCAGTGGAGAGCTTTAGGAACGACACATCTGGCGATTTCCTTGATTCGACTATGGGCCTTGTCCTCCGAGAGAAGTGAACGCTCTAGGAGATGTTATGACATCCTCAAAGTTACTCTTTCTTTGATCTCAGCTATTACCTTGGCCACCTCTCATTCAATGACTCCTGCTAATGCAGACGCTTATCTCTACCATATGCTAGATTACCTAAATGGAATCCAACGCCTCTTCCCAGGGTACCGCCTCAAACCGAATCACCATATGGCAATTCATATACACAGATATCTTCTGCTATTCGGCCCAGTCCACTCGTGGTGGGCGTTGCCTTTTGAGCGGTTGGTTGGCAGTCTTCAAAGGGTCCCAAACAGCGGCAAAGTTGGTGCGTATCAGATATCGAACCCGGATTCAACTTCAACTGAACTATTGCATAGGTGAGATGGAAGAGACTATGGCCAGAGCATTTACGCGCATGAGTAACCTCCAAACCTTGTTGTCCAAGACTGGCTGTCCAGAAGTGGTACAAAATTCACGTCCAATGTTCGAAGCTCTGTTCTATCCCCAGTTACGCGATCGGGCCGCTGTCTTACCTGATATGGGACCTGATATGGGCGCTAGCGACCTCAAGGGAGCTGATCGTGCTTTGCCTCCAGATCTTCGAGTTGCTTTCTTGCGGGCTAACATCCAGGTGCCCTCTCGATGTCAATTGCCATCACATGTCCGGTTCAATGGCTTGATCTTCACAACGTCTAACAAACATCCTTGTAACTCCTGCGTCATGATCCAAGAATCAGGCTCTGCGGCGATTGTCCCAGCACAAATTGTCTATGTGGTGCGGCTACATTCGGGTTTCAACCAAGCTGTGACCTATCTTGGAGTTCGCCGCCATAGGGCTGCTTGTATCACGCGTGATCCATATCTGTGTTTCCCAGCTCTCATGGCACAAATTATGGATGCATGTCTTGACGAACTAGAGATAATATATCTCCAACAAGTAGTGTGTCATTTTGCCTGTCTTCCGGTAAAGTTTGAAGGCCAGGAATTAATAGTCGCCATGTCCCTTTCTCGAGTGAGTAATCTTTCTATAAAGTTTGGACCAAGCACTATAGATTCTTTCGAAACCAGACAATTGTTCTGCAAGATAGTGAAGGGGAACTGGGCGTAAATCACCTCCTTTCAGACTGAAATTCTGACAGGCGTAGATTATAGATTTGGCATTTTGGCTGGCTCACTACGGCATCATGATTCATGAGGATGAGAATTCGAGAATATTGTAAAATCTCATAGATATTTATCTTGCTATTAATGAAAGCGGTCGTCCATTATATGGTGCTTCTAAACTTCGCAATGTCCAATTTCCCTTATAAGAAGAATTGGAGGCAGAATGGGTGTGTTGAACGAAATGGAAAATTCTGTCTGAGTCCAAGCCGCATTCAAGTTGACTTAAGTATTGCTCGTATTCAAAATTACGTAATGATATCAATACTCAAGTACTTATCTTGGATGCTTGGTAGAACACTACCACTAGCGAGTTTTGAGGTGAAATCTATTATGCTTGTAAGGTATGTGCGGTATTTTTTTTTCTACGTAGTGGGCTTCAATTTAGGGGTCTGCAAACGAAATCGAATAATCGGTCAATTGTCCGCTCGTCCATGCGACTGTGGGATAATTGATTACATAATTACAAGTATACGTTCCACGAAGCAATCATCTTAAGTTCTTCATCTTTCCTCACTATTCCCTACTGCGCACTATGCCTGAAATTCAGATACTAAAGTCCAACGAGTCTATGATTAATTCTGGGAAGGGGATGGTCCGAGCTGGTGATCTGGCAACCCGAATAACACCGGAGAACGTGAAGACACAGATGTGTGAGTGGTGTCCCCTCTTAACGGAGTGCTGAGGACTCTTCTTCTTACAGGTCCCAGATCGGTTGGAAATGGTGTCCGTCACTCTCGCGAAACGTCATGTAACAACCACCGTTCTTCCCGGCTATACCATACCGCCTCGATCTGAGGGCTGGACATATGCACCTCCGGAGTGGATTGCCAAGGCTGATGAAGAAGGGTACGGACATCTCATGGCGATAAGTCCGCCTGGACCTCTTACTTGCCGGTCAAGAGGCAAGATCCTGGTCATAGCAGCTGGTAAGCACGCGGTGACTGTCTGTCTTGCTCTGGAAACGGCTATTATAGGAATGCCGACTTCCACATACCGCAAAATCATTGAGGAAGGGCTTGTACATGCAAGCGACATCGACAAGAAGGGTCCGAAGCTCCCGACCTTCCTTATACCATCTGAGATGGTTGTCCCTCTTTCATCAAAGCAGAACCATGTCATCCGTATCGTTGCGGCATTTGTATCCGAGAAGTGGACTTGGACGATCAATGATTTTACCTCCCTCGTGAGATTACATGTTACGTCTAGGGACCGGCCGTGGTCCTCCGAGGAGATCCAGCCAGACAACAAAGAGGTAGCTCGTGCATCTGTGTTGAGATATGTTAACTAACCCTTTTCAGGTGTGGGAATTACTTCTAGAGCGCTATAACAGTGGACCAGATCTAGTGTTGGAATGGGGCATTGCATCTGAGAAGATGGACGAATGGAGGGACTGGATTATCAGAACATACCGAAGAAGAATAGCGTCTATCTCAAACACCAAAACGTGTGGTTCGACCCGAAAATCATCTTCTGTGCTAAAGCGTGGTCAGAAATCCTCCACTCGGACTATTCGGACGCGAGGACCTACACGTAGTTCTCCTCAAAGGAGGATTACATCTTATTTCTCGAGGTGCGTAATCCCAATTACAACGTAAATTCCATGATTGAATTCAATCTGTACAGGACGTCGGGTTCAACTGATTCAGCCACCAACCACAATGAGGAGAGCAACAACTCTTTCTACATGAAGCTTAATCCGATCCGTCATGAACTTACGAAGAACAGATTTTTGTGCTTCTCTGGCATAGGGAAGTACACTGCCAATGAGATCCTGCATGAGCTAGCTATCTTCCCAGGAACTCCATCATATTTCATTTGCTGCAATGGCAAACGCTACGCAGATTTCAAGGAAGGAATTCGTCGTTATGTTAAACAATTTTCGACTGACGAATATCTTTCACGCGCGTCCTCTGTGCCGAATACCAATAATCCTGTATCCTTCAATGAGCATCTCAACACGTTGTATTTGAGAAAATATGTCAAGGTCTACAGGCGAAGGATGGCTGTCGTGCCAAGAGATCTTTACAACAAATATCTGTCGCTCGGACTCTTGGACCCGAACCACACCATAGGTACGCACTTTTCTCAAATCGATATCACAAAACGAAGAAGACTCCCGCGGAAGACTCCGCATTGACTAATTGTAAACAAACAGGAAGGCCATATCAGTTTGACAAATCAAAACTGCTTCCGGAGAACAAGAAATGGAAATATTTGCCAGTCCTGCGTTATCACAAGCCACTTGCGGCCTACACCATTATCGCTGCCAAACCGCCAGAAGAATGGGGAACGTTTCCGGCGCCTGTAAGTTTTGATCGCACCTGTTCAGATATGCTGCCTGACCTTGATCTAGAGCTACGTCAGCACGGATATCAACGAGTTTGGTTATGCGACAACCATTGGTCCCGCGCAATTTCGCGTCCAGCTCCTAAACAGGCCTGATTTCCGGAATATTGAGCCGGGATTTTTCAAGCCTGGTAGGCCAAAGACGGTGTGCTTTTCATCCTCCGTATGCTGCTTATACCTCCAGCTCACACGATCTTAGGAGCGCACTGGGAGACGAGGGAGACCTCGAAAGGGTCTTACTCGGAAAAGAGTAAAAAAGATGCTTGCCTCACAAGGAGGGAGGTCATTCAAGCATCTCATCTTAGGCAACCCTAATTCACCAGCCAAGAAAGGTGAGTACAATAAATCCGAGTTGTCTGACTTGACCGCGGCTAACATCTTTCGCCAAAGGTGGATCTTCTCATGCTCGTAGGCGACTTTGACTTGGACGTTATGCATTCCTGCATCAATCGCGAAAAAATTCCTTCTCAGATGGCAATTACTCAGACGAGGAAAATCAGGGGCGGAATGGCCTCCTGCATATGCACTCCTTCGCTCATCTATAATTCCGTATGGTAGTTTAAGCACATGTCTCTGGACCCGTAGCAAGGCCCCAGAGACGAAGTCGACCTCTTGATATAACCCGCGTAGTCCGCGTTTTTTGCGAGATTTTTTGTGGTTCAGATAGTCTAAGGAAAACATATTCCTGTTCCACTTTCAAGGAGGAAGGATGGCTCATCATCTGACTAAATACGTAAAGGGTGGTGTTGGCAAGAAATGGTGCAGGAGTGGATTCCACAATGTCGACATTGTGACCGTATTGAGAGCCGTCACATCGTGTCTCCAAAGACTACGTCCAGCAGTCTTTGTCTTGCCTACGTCAGTTTTGTCACTGCACCTCATCTTTTCTTCCTCTTCAACCAAGCATGTTTTCAGCCGTCGCTTCGTCTGCGTCCGGTCTGTCGTCGACTCAAGGATGCTGAGGTGTAGAAGGTCATGCGTCACTGTTCATTCCAAATCGGTCCCATATCTCCAATGACGATCAATGCGAAAAATCAACGCGAAACAACCCTGCACTGACTGTCTCAACCACGCTCTGCTGCATCTCGGGTGCTGGGGAGGTTCGGGCTGTTGCCTTCGATCTTGGTAAGCGCTCCAGCCACCAGACTCTCAACCAAGTGCTTATCAGTCATCTTCATCTAGGCTAGGCTGTGATTTCGGTGTTCTCCTCAGGCTCTATTGGCTTTGGACATCGTCATGCCGTTCAAAATGGATCCGATGGACGCCCGCAGTGTGGGTCGAAGTCCGCGGCAAGAAGCAATTCGTAAGTTTTGATTATATGCAGTTACAATAGTCACAATCCCAGTTTCGCCCTAGTCCCCTGAAGAACTGTCATCAATGGTCGGGGGAGCAAGATGAAGGAAACTGCTGAACAGTTCTTGGGCAAGAAGGCTAAGTGAGTCTTCACTACTCTATCCATTGGAATTTTGCCTAAACTTT
>NHYE01005305.1:0-20982 GCA_002938385.1 Gymnopilus dilepis | reverse complement strand
TGGGGATGTGACTTGGAGGTGTTAATCAAGTAGAAGGGAGGGAGGACGTACGTTTGCAAGCTGCTGGGCTCCATGCGTTCGCGTTTAGGGTGACTACGAAGATGAGTCTGGAATATATTCGTTCCGGGATTTACTCTTTATGTAAGTTTTGTTAGAAGCACTCACTGTAGGAGGCCGAAATATCGGTTGACGATATAAAGAATGCTGGAGGTCTAGTCACAGGCGCCAAAATTCCCAGTCCGTCAGAACCAATCTTGCAACAAGCACAGCATCATAGAGTACAGTACGAATGGATAGTCACATTTTTAGGTCTCCTCCAGATCCTGCGATATTCCTTCGGGAGGCAGACGATCCATTCCCAGCCGAAGATGCAGAATCTATAAGAATAAAAATGAAAGTAAAAGTAGAAATCATCAGCCGTCCTTCTCATGTCGAGCACAGCGAACCACATAGAATGAGAAATTCAAGTTCAAAATAGTGGACTGACGCTCCGATGGTCCAAATCATGATTGCCATCCCCTGCTTCTGCTGCACGAGCGCCTCGTGGGGTATTGTTGGCGAGCCTCCAGTTGTGGACGGCATACTGCTAGTCGTAGGCGGAGCCATCTCGTCGATCAACTTGATTAGAGAGGTCGACGATCGGGAAAGAGGAAACTTCGGAAGAAAGAATCGGAGGCATCGTCGACGCTTATATGTTAGAGTCATGTTTATTGTATCATCGTATTACCCGTGTTCAAGTTCTCTGCGGTGCGAAAGGAGAATAAGTTTCCCTAGCAAGTATTTAAATGTTTACCGTCGGTGGCGGAGAGGGCGGGTATCGTTGTCGCCGAGCAGAGAAATGCATTGTCCGCATATGCCGCAACTGTAAGGTAAGGATGGGATGCATAGCCTTCTCCGAGTTTTTGTGTCAGAGTTGTGCCGTTGTGTACTGACTTCTCTTGTGTCTGCTGCACTAACTGCTTGTAATGCTGTTATATATTCCGAAGATCTCATAATTTATTCCCTGGAGTAAATACAAAAATACACACAGAACCTAACTACTAGTACAAGGATAGATCATCACTTAAAAAACTTGTCAAGTCGTAAAGTCGTCAGGAAATAATCAGCATCATGAGTTCCAAGGTCGAACTTTCATATCGCTGAAGGCCATGTCGTCTCCATACGGAGCTCTACCACCACCACCACGAACGTTCTGCATCCTCACCGCTGTCGACCCGAAAGGGTTGTCGTCCTGTCCTGTAGAGACACCTTGGGACCTGTTGAGAGGTGCTCTTGAATTATACGTGGACCATTTTGGCTGTGAGGTCTGGGAGCTTGGCACTGACAGACTGTGTGCTTCCCTCAGATTGAGGACGAGCCTGCACGAGAGGACTATTTCAAGGATGAGTGTGGGACTGCAAAACATCATACTAGTAAGTCATCGGTGTATAAGGACAGATAATGAAGAACCCACGTCAAATTTATAGCTCGCAGGGCCTCGGGTACCGTCAAAAATATAATGACATTGGCCGCGTTCATCGTAAATATGGCGAAAAAATATAGAACACCATCCCTCCAGATTATATCGAAGAGTGGAGTGTCGATTTCAGTTTTCCAGAATTGATAAGCCTTCCAGGCAGTGAACCTACCGACGAATTAAATCGGATTCTTGCCTTCGTATAAGTTCACCAAAGGGGCTACTCACAAAAAGGTAAGGGTGTCATAAAATAATGGAATTGACTGTCGACGTGCGCCTTAGCATGACAAGTCATCAAGAGGTCCAAAACATTCTTTTCCTTACCCAAAAGGCGACGAGCCACCCGAAAGGCCCCATAACAGCGCCGCATGGAGGTCCTGATCCTGGAGGCCCAGCAATCGCAGGGCGTGGGTGGGTGGTACTAATAGATATCCCGCCTATGACAATTTCCGCCAGAAGAGTTCCTCCAAGAATAAGTCCTACAAGTTTACTCTGTCCAAATATCTGTGCGGATGTCATCTGGTTTTCCGACTTCGGACCAAGCTGTAGTAAACGTACTGCATATACCCGGCTGCCCAGTATCATTTGAGAAAGGACGGTGGAGATGAGTGCGCCTACGGGTTCAAAGAAAGATATATCTACACAAAGTCATTACATTGCGTAGAGTAAGTAGAGGATGGGCTCACGTCGGCAGGCGGCTCCACTCCAGACGTCGGCAACTAGTGTAACGACGAAAGAGAGCCTGGTGAAACTATTAAGATATATGTAGTATCATACTGATTGTGAACTCACTGAATGAGTCCGAAATATCGATTGACTATGAAGCGCTCATCAAATAATCCAGAAGACTCGAATACTAAGATAGGTGCGCACCGATATATAGAAGGCTGGAGGCCTGAAAAGCCGTTCAATTTGGGTTAGCACTGGTATGTGATTTTGACCTACATTCTTGGGCTTCATCCAGATCCGTTGGAACTCCCTAGGAAGGCAGATCAGCCATTCCCAGCCAAATATACAGAAGCTGCACGGAGTCGAAGTAAGTTCAATAGTGTACATGAGTCGGATGAGACTCGGATAAAGGATGGATCAACTACTGACGCTCCAACCGCCCAGATCAGGACGGCCTGTCCTTGCTTCTGTTGGACAAGCGCCTCATGCGGTATTGTTGGTGCACTTCCCGTAGAAGGTGATGTGGGAGGAGGCATATCAGAATCGTGTCGAGGGGCTGAAAGCTAAAGAGCTTACACCTAGAGGCGTGGTCCCAAGAGATTCATTATATATTGACTTTTCCTGAGGCTATTCATAGTGATTCCAAGGTCGTCCTGTCCTATTCGGAGGGAGAGGCATGGATAGAGTGAGATTCATCAAGACCAGAACACAAATTGAGTGAGGCAAATCCATGAGGCTGCATAAACCAGCACAAAAGCCGCAGTTTTAGAGTCGCACAGCAGTTCATTAAATGATAATCATCGGTTGGTGTGCCTCATGATCCCGTTACCGGCAGAGACGGGGCTTTTGATTGGTAGAAAGCAGAGGAGGCAGTACTTAAGTGAAGTATTCAAAGGCCGCCCGCGATTTGTGTCAATTGTTTTGGCCAATAGCAATGAGCACATCGATCTTTACCTTGTATCAATCAATAAGGGACCGTCAGCTTTCAAGATATGACAAGATATAGATCATGGATGCCTTGCGTTATCGATGTTAGTCAAGCACAGCCGTCTTGAGTATGTACTATGCTCTCCCAGCTCACACCTAAGTCGTTGTACCCTCCTACTACCCCTCGGTACTAGCGACTTCTGACATTGAGGGCCTTCGTATGGTCGGAGTATCGTCCTCCTTATCATAAGATCGGATGTGTTGAACGTCAATCCTAAAAATTACTCATTCAAGGAGCCCACCATGTCTCAGCCACAGGGTACCACAATGGTACCATTACGGATTCTTAGCTACTCATGCGACTTCCCGATATTTGGACTCTCAAACTTAAGCGACTGAAGGGGGTTGATTAGCGTTATGAAGGCAGTACAAGCCCAATGCGTCAATATATTTCTCATGACTCAGGAGGAAGCAGACGTGATATGAACAGGTTATTGCCTCGATATACAATCCGGCGAACACTGGCGAATGGTAACGGCTGCAAAAGCAATCGTAGTCAAGTTGCAACACAGTAGTACTACGTCATCAATTCATTGATCGATCATGATTAGCGCCCACGCTCTTCATTAACGCTGGAAATGGATGTTTGGACGATGCAGGAAGCTTTAGAGGTGCAGCTGACCCGACCTGCGGGAAGATCGTGATATAGAAGAGCATAGCATGTTGTACTCGCTGAGAAATCGTCATCAAGCGTGTCAAATTCCCGATTTCTGAGAAGGAAATCGGCGGCTTCTGGGGCACAGCACATTAGAGCGCGAGCATCTCCAGCAAATGGAATTAAAAAATTAATAGACGATACATAGGATCAATCTTGAAATATAGAGGAGTGAAACATGCGAGACCATATTATTAGATGCGACTCCACTACAGCTGGTAAGTTTGTTTGCCAATTTGCATTGGGAAGGTCGACTTTTTATCGCCTGTTTCAACTGTGGAAATTTCAGTTGTCTGCCAAAAAGAAATCAAGGAGCACTGACAGCTGTCGTAGATGCGGAACTTGGTGTTTTTGGGTTGACGATATCTCCTACGGATCAGAAGCAGGAAACCAGCCAAAATTGCAGTAAGAGCTAACACGCCCAACGTAATGCCTATCTTGGAGCCCGTGCTTAGGGTACCATGATGCTGCGCACTCGATGGATCAGAAAGGGACGATATACTGTCGAAAGATGCTTTGTACGTGATGAAGTCAATACCCAATGCTTGGGACGGCTGGATGCCTGTGATATCGACAGTGAGAGTATGGGTACCAGACTCGGTATCGGCTCGGAAGAGTTCTACAAAAGGGGCGGAATCTATCGTTCCTTGGGGTAAACCAGAGGTTGAAGATACACCGTCAAGATTGTAGCTGGTCGTTATGTTGCCGAGGGAGATATTCGCGGCGATTCCAAATACCGAAACAGACGAACCTGGTAGTGGACTCTCTAAGTACACGGAAAGAAAGAAAGAAATTTGAAACGCATACCCATGAACGTAAATTGCAATGAGTCACCAACGGTCGAGCTCCAGTGGGCAGTAGCACGGTAAAGAGAGGGAGATTTGGTCTTGAGGGCCGGAAGAAGAGTGGACCATGACCCCGAGAAGCTCATAGAATTATCAGTGTCGTCCACAGCGAGCGTACGTCCCAGAAGTGGAGTGGATGGACCGGGAGTGATGGCCAGGTAATCCAAAAGGGGTAGCGAGATACCAGAATTTGGAAGAGCATAGGTAATAGTGTGTTTCCCGTCTGGGATGGTAGGCGAAAAGTACGAGCCGCCGCCCACTTGTGGTTCGAAATCGCCATCATCAAGCTTCACAGTATACAAGGGTGCTTGGGCCAGAAGGATTGCTGCTACATGGATTCCAGTTCCTGACGTTCCGATAGTAAGCAAAGAGTGGATCTAGACTGAGTGCAACTCACCTTGAAAAGAGTAATTCCACCAGCCATTGCTACAGGCATTGCCGAGCGCTTCCGTAGTAGCGAATGTCCCGTTGTAGGAGGATTCTGCCCCACGTTCAAAGTAAGATGGGCATAGATATCCGAGTTCAGGATCTTGGTCGTCAATCAGAACAACAGGGGTTTGAGCCATTGAGAGGAAGTAGAAACGGGGAGTAGGTAGCTTCCTCGTCAGAGGCCATCCTGATAACCACTGGCCAGCATCAGCAGCCAGCACATGCCGCACAAATATCGGCAGAAACCTACTATAGAGAAGTTGGACCCAAAGGCAGTGATTATATTTCTAGTCCCCGCTGTCATCCAAAGGTGCAACGCACGACGCAGAAACGCGCCTTATTCTTGGTACAGATATGTCATTTCAAGATGTATTCCACTCTAGTCGGCGTTCTTTGACTAAACATAGGTCCTCCCAAGATAAACAGGCTCGCAAGCAGGTGCTAGGTTTTTTATAAGTCAGATACGACGAATCTACGTATTAGTCTGATATACATACATTGCTCCCCAAGAGTCCCTATCCTGCGAGTCCAGACGTTGCTCCAAACATTGCTGGACCATAATCATGACGATTGCTGGCTGCGACTGTGCGTACGCTCAGGCAAAACGGAGGAGCGAGAACCGCGACGACGTCTGGATAGACTCGCAGCAAGGCAACCTATGTTCTTCAGGTTTGTCGGTAGCATAGGGTCGAGGAACGTCATTCTCTTATCCAGGGCAAGAGCAATCGATCCGATGCAATCATGTCCAGCTGCGCTGAGAGAGTGGTCGATGTTGAGGGTATTACGGTGGTGAACGTTCTGGATCCGAAGCTTCAACAGGCAGTCGGGCCGACTCTAAATTTGTCAACGAATTCAATCCCAGATTCAGAGTCAGACTCTTGTCAAATTCTCTCGTCTTCAGGTCTTTTACAAGTCTTTTCTACCGTTTTCCGCTGTCGTGTCGGTACTTGCCATACACAAGTATTTTAAGTCGCATTGATTATCACAATCCCCACTTGATTAAGAGTACGATATCTGGGTGAGTACATTGGTCACTTTGGTCTGCTCGCCTCTGCTCGCCTAACGTTATCTTTCGAGGATACAGACCTCATGGTCGTGGCTCGACGTATTTTTAACATGGCAATGTGATTCGATTCAGATCCCATGATTATAGGAGCCTTAATCGTGCCATTTTAGCAACCAAGCCCCTTGGACTACTCTCAGACTGGAATAGCACACTCTCCCGTCAATAAGCCTAACGGTAGAACGACGCCAGAAATGCTAGAAACGCCAACTAAAGATGCACCAACCACGATTCAAGGCTTGCCAGGTGACAAGTTCATGGCCGATGAGAATTATGAATCCAACAAACGATTGCTCGAGCTTGGGTATCAAGTCGAATTTCGCCGGGAGATGTCCTTCTTTGGCGTCCTCGGAATGTCGTTTTGTGCCATAGGCATTTTGACCGGAATGAGTAGCGCTTTCCAGACGGGTCTTTTCTCTGGAGGTCCATTAGGTGGGTCTGCAAACTTTTTGATACCATTACTCGGACCCTGACACAGTTGCCAGGGCTCTTCTGGGGTTGGAATGTGCGTCCCCTCTCACGCGATCGCAGGCAGCCGCTGACTTGCAGCCAGATTTGTTCTTTCTTCATGCTGTTGATAGCTCTTAGTCTCGCTGAGATTTGTAGTGCCTAGTACGTTTTCACCCCAGACCAAGAAAATGGACTGAATCGTGATCCTCGCAGTCCCACTATGGGCGGCCTATACTTCTGGGTTTGTAAAATGAAACCAGACACGCCTGCTCTCGGGTGTAAGTCCGTTCCACTCCAGCAAATTCCGATCTTTAACGTTTTTCAAGTCTGTACAGGATGGATATACACGATTGCCATGGTTTTGACAGGGACTTCAGGGAATCTTAGGTACAGTAGTCGCCTTCGTCCCGCCTTTCCTAATACCCACATTTACGAAAGCGTCGCACTCTATATCGCCTCTTTAATTGAAATAGGCCAGCAAATATCCCTCTCAAGGGTTGAGATTGCCGCCATTGCATGGGGAATCAATATCCTTTCCGGACTTCTGAACACCGTTGGTACCAAGGCCATCGGTCGAATGAGCTCTTTCAACATGTGGTGGACGATAGGAGGAACTTTTGTTCTTGTTATCACGCTGCTGGTGAAGGCACCTGAGAAGGTATGCAGCCTTCTGACCCACGTCTTGCTTGACTTGAACGAAATGTTCCCCAGAATTCAGCTGCGTTCGTATTCACGGATTACGAAAAGTACGTCCCTCTGTCTGTCATATCAGCTTATGATACGACAGGGAGATAGCTTCACAGGCTGGTCGTCAAAGGGTTTCGTAGTCCTCCTTGGGTTTCTTCAGGCAGGTTTATCTAGCCGTCGAATTTTACAGCCATGTGTTCATGCACAATATAGGCCGTTTACACCTTGGAAGGCTGCGAGACTGCCGCCCAGGTAGCTGAAGAAGCCCGGCGGGCCGAATTCCTTGCTCCAGTCGCTGTGGTCGGCAGTATTGTCGGCTCTTGGGTAGTCGGACTGGTTTATATGCTCGCACTTCTATTTTCAGTGCAAAGCATTGCGCATGTTCAAGCAACCTCGTACGCCATTCCGATCGCGCAACTGTATTTTGACGCCGTTGGGAAGAAGCTCTCTCTTATGTGCATCGTCGTTATTGGCTTGGCACAATTCATGGCCGCGGCTACTGCGTTTACAGCCAGCTCTAGGCTGTTCTACGCACTGGCTCGAGATAATGCATTGCCATTCAAACAGCGGTTCATGTTTTTGAATCGTTTCCAGGCACCTGTTGTTGGCGTTTGGCTCTCAGTGGTTATTGGATGTGTGATCTCTTGCGCCTATATCGGCTCAATTATAGCGGTGAGGATGGAACCTATGTCTCATCTACTGCTTGCAGTTGCTCAAATCTGGGCCCCAGTTCAATGCCATCCTTTCATCTGCTGCAATATCAGTGATGCTAGGATACCTTCAACCTATCATCATTCGCGTTTTCTGGCCGTCCGCGTACGTCAATCACACTCGTATCTGAAACGATATGACTGACAATGTCGCTTCATAGGTTGAGGGAACGCGGACCTTTCCATCTAGGAAAATGGTCGCACATCATCAATATAGCTAGCTTTGCTGTAGGTGCATTTTTGACTTTGTAGTCAATGAAGCTTAATCACGGCATCCTTTTACAGTTTACGGTCTTCATCTGCGTGCTCTTCGTGTTGCCAACCGCACATCCTGTCAACCAGACGAATATGAATTATGCCATAGTCTCAGTGGGTGGTATCTTCCTCATTGTCGGATTTACTTGGTTGTTCTGGGGACGACATCGGTTTACGGGCCCTGTTCACACCAATCCCGATCTTGCAACGACTTTTGAAGATCCGTCTTCGCAGCTCGAGAAAACAGTGACAATGTAACTTTCTGGTGGTCATTATCGTAGTCGAATTTTGCTGGTATTTCATTGAACAAGTTTGATTCGACGTCTTATGCCTCATATAACGGCGGCGCACGCTTATACAGACTGTAGATTATTACAAATGGACGTTTCATCCAGTTGGACCGTCGATAGGGATTGTCGAAAGAGCCAGAGGGATCACTGACGAAGTAGGTAAGACACAAATTCTCTTACTGACGGACGAAGATAATTTGGCAATTCGACAGATTCCTTCAGCAGTACGGAAGACTAGTTACAGGGAAATAAAACGAAATAACAAGCAGCTGCTAAAGAATACGCAGTGTAGTGAGTACAATATTTACACCTCGAGATTAAAGATTTTTGATCTAGTCTAGCGAACGAACGTGTAGGTATCCATGTCAAGTTGGGTTGATTGACCCCCATTAAGAATTAAATGGAAGTAAGCATAAGATATATGGCGCATTCCCGTGTTTGAACGAAGAGAAACGGACGGACGAGACTTTGAGTCTTCAGAGTTAAAGCGAATATGAGTTAAGGGATTGCATAAGAGTCGAGAAATCGTGGTCTTGTCGCATCATCGGTGCATCAGCAATATCAGGGCAAAAATGAGGATAATCGACAGGTGGGCCCGCTCTTCCCTTGACATTACACATATGGTCTGACATCGATGGGAAAGGGAACTTCGAATAGTCAGAATAGGTTCCGTCCAAAGGTACGGGCGCGTAAACTTGCTGTACCTCGGAAGCGTACGCGCCATAGGATTCCGGGAAATGGGTGCCCATTTCCGCAGGCGTCGATGGCATACTCCCCGTCGAGATGGAGGTAGGAGAACCTCGTCGGGTCCACTCCTCCGTGGCGGGATAGCAAGTGTTGACACTCAATCGTGACAGGTCCTGGTTCGTCATCCCCTCAAAGGGAACGATGGGAGGGCTTACGACCTGCGTAAAAGTTTGACCTCCTGTCGGCAGCACCGTCACAGCAGGTTCCATGGGGAAAGAAAAAGAATCAAAATCCTAGGTTAAAAAACAATTGTGAGAGGTCGCTACGTCGCAACTTTCAAATGCAACTCACAAAGTGGGGAGTGACCTCGGTCGGTGTGTACGGAGAATTTTCAAAAGGAGTGACGGGCGGCGTCTCCAGGGTCTCTGTGACATGAGAAGGGACTTGCATTCGGGGAGACAGAGGAGATGGAGAACTGCTGACAGACGCGCGGCAGCTAGACCGACGAGAGCTATCAGCAGAAGCCTTGCGCCGCACGGGAGGCGCGTCTGCCTTGGTCATAGTCGGGTCGGAGAAGGCAGAGGCAGTGATCGGCTCCTCAAATCGCGTAATGATTTCGGGGACGTGGTGCTTGTCAAATTCCTGGATCGCTTCTTCTAGCTCCTGGCCTTTCTTCCCACAGACCAGGAGCTCTGCAATCTTAGCACAGCGTTTCTCGTCTTTCGGGCCGACCTCACGAGATTTCTTCTTCTCCTGGGTCTTTCCTCGCTTCGTGTGGATAGGGCGAAAGGTGTACTGAGGGAATCGGCGTCTATGTTCCGTCAAGGCGATCTTAGCACGCGCGTGCCATTTCTGGCGCTCGTCCTCAGGCAGACCCTGCCAGGTCAGACCGATGATTTTGGATAGAGTGCTGTGGTTGGTCTCGACGCCCGTGGACACATGGCGACCTTTGATAAAAGAAGAACGAAAAAGAATGAAGGCGTTTGGTGGTCGTGGTATATGGTTTGCTGGCTTCTTTCTGCCGTGGTGGACTCGGCTGGACTCCTGCGACTCGTCCTCAAAGTCGTACATGTCGGAGTCGGAGGTGCTGTCAGGCGTTCCAGCTTGGCCGGAGTGCTCGAAACTCGTCGCCGTCACATTGGGCGCGAAGGAAAAGTCAGTCTTGTCCATTCCCGGTGTTGGGATCGAAGCGTTATCGTCTTGAGGTAATCGGACATGGTGAGAACTCTTTATTGTTAACGATGGGGCATGAGGGCCTACCGTAAGATTCTTCCTGCTTGGAGGTCTTCCTCCTCTCAGCCGGCATCGATACAAAAATTCGACCACCAACAATTTGATGGACTATAAGCACACAAGCGTCCTGAATCTATCAAGAGCGCGTTATACAAAAGGACAGTGAGGGACTTCAGTGAGTAGTCGTGATGTGGATGGCAGAGCAGAGGGAGCGGAGGGGCGTAGCTTATCGTCGTGTCGGGGAGAGGGAAGGGAAGGGACGGAACGGAGTTGCAACCATAAGAACTTATAAGGGTTTTGAAAGGGAATCTGCGTCGCAACAAAAAGTTCCTAGGGTCGATATCGTCTTCCCTGCGAGTACGTACACAATACTTTCCATACCAGGAAAGGCTTCGCGTACTTTGCCTTCCCATCCGATCATCCGGGTCCGGGGCAAGCACATGATCTCAGATTCGGCTATGGTTTCCCATCTCTCCTTGACCCGCGATGATAATCTACAATCTCACAATATCCGAACTTTCAGGAATCCGGGGTGCGGAATGTCCTACACTCAAGATCCTGGTGCTGAAGCTTCAAGTCTCAATATATTACACAGATTTTCTCTGTCGTTGAGAACCAGGACTGTAGGGGCTCGTATGAAAGGGAAGGCACCACATTCACCGCATTCACTGACAAAAATGATAGATGGCCTAGCACCAATTGCAACTCAAAAATAACAAGAGATCCTTGAATGGGGCATCCAATTTTAGTATCCTCCCCGTTCCTGAGGCCGATTATGATAGATGGGATAGAATGAAGCTGGACGAATCGACTATATAATCGCAATTGCAACCTCGCTTTCAAGCCGCGCCGCCGGGCGCACTGTCAAGACGCCAGCTCTCGCAAATGAAATCACAATTCATTTCTCCGCCACATATCCTGGACTCTAGGCAACTTCTGGTCTGTTATATCGCCTTTTATTTGCTCTTTTCGACCTGGTTTACGGATGATTTGATGGCGGTCACAATTTTGGGGGTGCGGCGCATCCAAATGATGGTCCTGGATTGGACTGAAAGGGAGGAAGGAGGAGGGCTCAAGGAGCTCGGATATGGAAGAGAAGAGGCGAAGAGGCTCTTCTCTTGCTCCTGAGGACCGAAGAAAAACCTATCCTTCTGATGCTTTGGACGCCATATGAATTCATGGTCTAGCTTGAGTTAGAACTACAGCAGTGTGAAAGACTCGACCCGATTGTTGAAAAATACAAGGGTACTCTAGGCTACCCTCTCAGGCCTTGACATAGCCCAATGGATATGATCGTTACGAACAAGGGAGTATTTCGGCACTTAGGACTTGTCATGACGACTTCTTTACCTCGTGCATCGGACTCCATCTGAGAGATACCCTGGAGTCTATAAAACTCGGATAAAAGCTCAAGCAATGCGAATGAACGCGGTCATCCCTATTGATCTTGGCGCAGTGCAACTCGCAGAGAGAGACCTGAACGAAAGATGACCAAAGTAATAATACATAAAATAGATCGAGACGCCATCAGTCAAACGGCGACTTGATTCAATCCAGTGAATATGTATAGCTTTTGGACATCCAGACAAAGGGATATCCTTTTTCTGGACAATGATATTAGATATGACGTCGACAATCAGTGACCAAGTAAGCCTATTCGACTGACTCGTGGTATATGCTTTTGATAGGATGTGCCCTTCACTATGTTTTCACGCGAAGACTGCGCCGAAAGAGAGCCTTGTTCCAATTTTAGTTGTCAGAAAGGAACATGCAGAAGTGGAAACTCAGCGGAGCGTCGGCAAGTCCTAGTAGAGGCAACTTCACTGGTTCTCGCATCCTCACAGTACTCACATCGTTTGGCTCAACCACATCCAGAACTGTGATGTGCGATGCACGTTCGATGATCGATCGATCCAGGCGACGGGTGTGGCGCACCGAGGGCAAAGCGCGTGTGACTGCCGCCCTCGCGGACTTTCAACCCGCCATCCGACGCATTGGTTCGTCGTGCCATCTCCAAAACGGCCGCTTTGCTTCCGCTCTGTCGCCTGCGAGCACCCAAGAGAAATTTTTCAATCTACCCAACGGGCAACACTACTAAACCCGACGCAGAGATAGAGCTCGCTGGGTAAGGAGCGCATCGTCGGCTATTTCATTAATGTCGTCTCCTTGACAGGGTGACTGATGCTTACCATCAAGAGAATGTACAAGAGTGGACTGGGCGGGACCTGTGGGACCAGCTGTGATCAACTTCGACGGTAAGATTCGACAGTAAGGGCTGATGAAAAAGTCTATGTACAAGTGCGTCTTTGGAAATCTTGACATGAAAACCGATGTTCAGGGGATCATAAGAGGCCGGAAGTAGAGGAGTTTGGCGTAGAACTCAACCATAGAGAGGTGACAGCTGATACGCAACTAAAGCCGAGGTCTAGAAAAGTCGCAAGAACGGCGGGCAAAAGTTGGAATACTGGTCCGAATCCTGAGCCATAGATTGGGCCTAGAAATTCGAGGACCTAGTTGAATGATATTAAGCTGCGTGAGACAGAGAAAAGACGACGACTGTAGGCAATTTGGGGACGGGAAAACAAAGCGTCTGGTACACTCCAGGATGATGCTTTGACGTTCACGTCATTTCCGGTTCCTTAAAGTCGCCAGATTCCCGGAGAGTATAAATGACAAGCTGCAAGTTACCTTTGAGTCCAGGGCATGCTCGACAGGTCGGCGTCAACTTGGCTCCTCTGGTAGCCACCGTTTCATGTTGGCAGCATTACCTAACGATATTAGGCAGGTGGGTCCTGGTGTCGTCTGCTTTGTCGTCGTCGAGCTCCTGCGCAACTGCGTCGTTCGTGAAAACTAAGCAAAGCAGGTTTGTGAATTCGAAGGTGTAAGAACGACGGACAAATGGTGGGTACCACATTATTTTCCTCGAATATGGGTGGTAACCCGAGAATAAGCAGGTAAAATGACGTGGATAGGATTTGATCAGAGAGATGCTCAGCAGCCAACACTTCGTAGAGTATGGCATCTCTCCACTGATCAGCTGAAAGATAAGAGAGCCAAGCGTCGGCATTGGCTAACTAGTTCAAGTAAGGGCGAGACCAAATCCATCAGGGAAAGCCTAACCCAACGTGGTTGGACTGCAGAATCACCGTCAGACGTCGACAGGATGCGTCTGTCTGCAGGGGATCCAGCTGCATAACCTGATCCTGCGTTGATAGAATCAAACGATGTAGGTGATCCAGGGTGAGCCTGTTCTAGTAGTCATTGTCGATGTAAGCGAACGCTTTGGCGAGGCTTGAGAACGTCTCAGTGTCGGACTCCCACGAGCAGAAACCTCCGACCTTCCATGGAAGCCTACGAACAAAGTTCGAAAAAAAGTAAAATTTCTCCAGACGTAATATAGTCGGGTGGATGACGGAAGATGGGCCATTACCGAACGTAGCACTTCTGTAACCTTTCTTTTGAATAGGTCACGAAAAGGTGTTAGCTTTTCTCGTAGTGCCTTTCAAGAGCGCTTTGGCAGTTGGCTGTGGATTGGGAAAGACTTCGACGAGGACTTGGACGAGACCGCAGCTTGTCGTAACGCGATAACTAATTCCCAGGTTGATATTTGACGCGATCTTTCAGCTACAGACAACTCACCGTCTTCCGAGGCTAATTTTCTAGAAGTCAGAGTATTTAATTAAGAAACCCGCTCCGGATCTGCGCTGGGTACGAGTTAATTTCCGGTTTTGAGAGCATCGTACGTGCAGACCTGTAGGCTGGAGCGGATCCGAGATCGTACGTGTATCTGCTTAAGCTGGCTCGTGGACCTGGACCGAATTCCTGGTGCGTCGGAACCGTTGTTGGACACTTTCGAGAAAGATTCCCGATCAAATGTGAATTTTGTCCTACAGAGAAGCGCCTCAGGGTTGGGGAAAAGTATTTAGGAACAACTACATACCTCCGTAATCTCTAATTTTCAAAACACCTCTTATTGTCGGACATAGAAGAGTCAGGTGAAACTGAAGACATTCCATGCAATGCTTTGACCGCCTTGGACAGTAAAATGTAATAACGGTTGTTGACCTGTAAGGAGCGAAGGCGAAATGGGACAATGTTAAGTTCGGTCTTTGTTCCAGAGAAGGGTCCCAGAAACGTCTGGTTCTCAAGAGGCTTTGAACGCCAGCACACCCCGTCAGGTGAAGTGTTGACGCATATCGTTTGGAGGGCTGCTACCCGAACTTTGTCAACCAAGATTGTCAATTTTTTTGCGATATATCCTGTGCTACTAGTAGTAACTTTAAGAAAAAGATGAAAGAAAATCCAGATACGTACTGACCGGACCAAGAAGCGACATTCGGTATTCACCATTTCAAGCAAGACTTGGCAGCGGCGAGGGATACCCATTGTCCTCTTGAAACATGCTTCTATGCGCTGTTAAGAACGGGGTATGACACGAGTTCACGAATAGGGACAACCGACAGCGACAGGCCTAGAGGGAAGGTGAAGACAATGGTTTTCGTCAAAGGCGGACAGTTTTCTGCGCGGAAATGAGAGTCAGGCTCAACGTCCAGCGACGGAGAGCAGACATGAGAAAAAAATTAGTCTATCATTAGTCTACTACTATCATGACGTTGTGGAGGCAACAGGAGGTGGTTTAAGCGTTGTGTGTTGTAAGTATTGTATCGTCTCCGCGACGCTGCAAAAAGAAAGACAAAGACAGAAATCAGTACGAAATAGGGACGAAAAGACATCATTACACGCACCTCGCCAGCTCTCCCTCCTTCTTGCCTAACCACTCTGCAGCTTTCTGCCTCGCCACCCTCGCCGTTTCCAGGTTAGGCGGATTCCGGAACGTCACACCCTGCACTTTGAGTGGCGGGACGAGAGGGAACGTCTTCTCTGATGAGCCTTGTATCTCGAGTTCCTTACGCAGAATCTGGTGTCGTAGCTTCATACCGGTATGACCGAGAAACTCAGGCGATGCAGTCCTCAGGTAATTGTCCAGGCCACCCTTCTACATCAACGGAAGGTAGTCAACCTTTCAGCCCATGAACAGAGACGGGAGCAGCACAAGTACCTTCTTAATCGTCCTCAGCGCCCTCGTCGTCAACTTGAGTCTCACTTCCTCCCCCAGAGCCTCTGACTGCACGCGCTTTTGCTGAACATTCGGCAACCATGTCCGCCGGGTCTTGTGCTTTGAAAAAGGCACGTTGTTGCCGTACTGCTTCATCCGCCCTTGGAAGAGACCATAGTTGGAGCGCTTAAAGTGCTGGGAGACGGCCTCCCAGAGAGCTTTGGTGGGGAGCATGGCGGGAGAATGGGCGGAGTAGAGGCGGGGGAGGACGACGACTGAAAATGGATGACGGTCAGTTGAGTTTGGTTATGTTTGGCAGGTTGGTTGTTGGGTGCCGGAGTGATGCCGAATCCAGGCATTCAAAGACGCCATGAATGAGCCTTGCCGCAAAGCCTTCAGGTAAGTATTGCTGAGCGCTCAGCTTGGTACCCAGATAGGCTGACGTGTTTCGATTTGTATCCTGTTTAGTTATTGCAGATGTCTAACAATTTGTCTACTTCAGACCCAAATTACAATAAATTTACATGCTCATCCGCGATTTTGAGTTCTGATACTTACAACAATATCGAATTGACATACACATTTGTCTTCAGCTTAGCCCCTTGCATACTCTGGCACTCGTCAACTAATCGAGCCACCAAAAGTTGAACCTCCCTCTCTTCTGCGACTCGAAAACACGACCGACTTGACGGTCCAACCAATCTGTAAGAAGCCACCCAAGAGGGAAGCCGCAACAAAAAAGGTGCCGGCGACGCTCGTGGTCTTCGAAGTGTTCCCATTATCTGGCATGCAAGAAATGAGAGTGATTGCTGAAGTACAGAGTATGATAGAGCTACAACAGAATTGAGTTTGAGAGAGACACCGACTGGGAGTCTTCGAACACTTACTAGAGAAGACAGACAAGCGGGTGTATTACGGATAGCCAAAACGCTACGTTCTGTCTTTCCGCTAAATTTTCAGAGGCCTTTTGCTATGAGTTGACACCAGTCACGAATGCAGAAGACGAAATCTTGCCTTCATCCACCTCCCTATCCACTCATAGTCATCAGCGCCCGGACCCAGCCAGAGAAATATATTCGACGCGATGAGGTTGCTCCCAGCAAGTACAAGAGCAACGAACGCAAGTCCTTGAGCCGGAACGTTCGGCATGGCGCCTTCGATCTGCAGTAAGCCAATAGCCAGCCTACAGGTGCATACATATATAGTCACAACAGGAATAAATGTCAAAAATGGACGGACATTACAACAAATGCGCTTGAAGTACGTGTCATGCGCCAATACTTCCTCAGCTGTGAGAGGGTGTCTGGCCATTGCTGATAAGCGCTGAAGAATATGAACTCTTGGTGACGGCGTTGGTGGAGGTGAAGTGCAGTGTAGCTATGCTGATGGACAGCGATGCTTGGGCCGGGCGATGCAAAACGCAGCTGTTGGAAGCAAACAGACAGTAAGCCAAGGCTGAAGTAATGCGCAATCAATGGCAGGGCCATGATGGCGACCCGATGTCGCAGAGACTTCCCGTAGGCAGCCGTGGCTGAAGGGAAGAGTGGGAAGGACGTATCTGGGAGAAGAAATCATCGTTTAAATACCCCTGCCTTACCCAGATGATGTCAATTTCTTAGCTCGACTTTGCTCTGACTTGACCTGAAATCGGGTCGATACTTCAGCAAAGTAATGACGAAATAGCACAGTGCATTTTTGATCGTGAGCCTGGGTAAAGTAACCCATAAAGAGGTTCTGTACTAGTAACCCTCGTGCTTTAGACAAAAATAGCGGACGCGACACGGCTGAAATTGTGCTTTCACGCCTTCAGCAAAAATCCCCTCACCTGCAGATTTGTCGAAATATCAAAAATTGAATTTAGTCTTTACACAAGCGATACTATAAGTTATAAGTATCTTATCCCACGTCTCTTGGGATAAAAACTAGACCCTTGGGTCTTCGAGCTTCAAGCTTGAAGGACGGGAAGAGTATTAAAAGGACAACCAGAATCCGTACAGGATTTCGTTTGTAACACGTGGACGAAGACAAAGAAAACGTAGAAGAAGGACGGACGGAGTGATAATACAATACTATACTACTAAACATGGCGTTCTGTCAATTATCCTGCTGCAAACAGATACAACCCTTACCCTACAAGCGAATGAATTATACCCTCTTGCTCAGCCATAACCCGAAAATATGACTGACTTGACTGTCCAGCCTATCTGTAAAAAGCCGCCAAACAGGGAAATAGCGATGAAAGCGGTGCTGACGACGCTGGAGGTACCAGCATCATCTTCTTTATCTGCTGTCCAAGCAATGAGAGGAACAGTCAATATGCAGAGTATGATAGAGCTATGGTGAATTTGAGGCTCAGGCGAGTTTTTGTGCGATTAAATACTTACTAGACGAGAGAGATGAGCGGATGTATCAAGGAAAGCCAGAATGTAATGCTGTTTTTTCTACCTGGATTCTCAGAAGCCTGAACGGTGTCGTGAAAAACAGCAGGGGTTTCTGGAAAGGGAAGAAGCGTACCTCCATCCATCTGGCTATCCACTCATAATCATCAGAGCTCGGACCCAGCCAAAGCCATATATGCGATGTGACCAGGCTGCTCCCTGCAAGCACAAGCGCTATGAGAGCAAGTGATTGAGCCAGGGCATTCTGCGTGCTGCCTATAACCTGAAGCAAACCGAGAGCCAGCCTACAGCGCAAACAAATGAAGTCAGATTCTCGAGTCCTCGACAAGGAGAATCGGATGTATAATTTTAAAATGGACGGACATGACAACAAAAGCGCTCGAAGTACGCCCCATACTCCAATATCGCCTCAGATGTGCAAGGGTGTGCGGCCATCTCCGGTAAGCGCTGAAAAGTCTCAATTCTTGAAGACGACGTTGGGTGGGAGCTCCCGCAACGGCGGAACTCGGGCCGGGTGGTGCAAAGCGCAATTGCCTAAAGCAGATGGAGAGCACGCCGAGGCTGCAGTAATGCGCAACGAATGACAAAGCCATTTTTGTTGACCCAATGGCATAGATATACGGTACGCAGCAGTCGTCCTAGAAGGAAGTGGGGGAGTATAGGGAAAGGCCATCCCTGGGACGAGAATGCATCGTTTATATGTTCGCGTTGGTGGCATACTACTCAGAAGTCGAGACTCAGACTTCACTGCGGGGCATGTCACGTGTTAGCTCTGGATCATGATAATCTTCGACGATCGTCATGATGATTCAAGAAGCGCTCAGAAATGCCCTTACCTGGGCGCGGGTATACATATCCTTCCTTATTTAAATTTGGAAGGTGCAGACTTGGGGGGAGGGTCCGAAGCATCCTAAGCTTTCAACATGAAAACCAATGTTGTGTTCAGTATTATTCCCCTGCATACCCTTTAAACCGATGGGCATTGATATCATCCCAAGGAAATAACAATTCGCCTGTCAAGAAAAGGAGCGGCTGCCAAGAGCTCCGGTTACCCTGGCTCGATGACAAAGTCTCCTTCCGAAGTCTTTATCGCCTCTCATCTCCGGCATTCGAATATTTAAAAATAGCTAGTACTAGGATCATTATAATAATCAATCCATTATTACTACATAGTCCATATGTGCACAGCTTTCTCGCGTCATCAACTTTTCAAGTTGATGACGCGAGAAAGCTCTAAGTACATATACTCATGCTCGACAACAATGTTGAACTTCCAGTCAATGTCATCCTTTCTTCTCTTGAACACCCTCGTTCAAGTACCACCTATGCACCAGTTGAAAGAGGCGTCCCTTCGCCGGCTGTTCTGAGGATTTCAGAGGGAAGTAGACGTCTCTGAGTGTCTCAGCCTATCAGAAGAATTACACCCGGGTTCGAGCGCTGATGGCATCAGGGAAAAAGAACGAGACGTGCAGTGGAAGTACGTAGGCCGCCAATAGACCAGTGAATATACTGCATACCACCTGTGGTTTGAACGCATATTTCCAAGCCTTTCAGCCCATAGTTTGAATCTAGTCCCCAGGACTTGGGTACGGTAAAGATCAACGACGAACACGGAGCAGAGATAGAAAGATTCCATGATATAATAAATTTACCGACAGAAAGTTAAAAGCACCTCTGCTTTGTAGTATGTACGTGCGTACTCGAATAGGAGTATGGTATGAGCTAATAAGACAAATTAATACAAGAATTACCTAACACATCGAGGGAGAAAAGCAGGATTGAGGGAGGGGCAGGACAGGGTTATAACAATATAGTAATAGTATACTGCCAAACAACGAAAATAAAAAACGAAAGACGAATCGAATCGACAGAGCGAACGAACGAACGAACGAAGGGAATAAAGTAAAAGCAACGTAACGTAAGGTACTTTCGATGCGGCTGCTTCCTCCAAAGGCGGCACACATAACAGAGAAGCCGGGATATGCAAAACGAAAGGAAGAAAAATAACCACGATGGAATGCAGAGGATACCACCTCCTGCTCAGCAATAACGATAATAATAGCACCCCATCGATCCACCGATCGATCCACCGACAATCCATCCACCAATCCATCCATCCTTCCACGAAAAAAAAAGAACGAACAGAACGAAAAAAATAAATCAAAATAAAATAAAATAACCAAAACAGGAAATAACTACCAAATCAGGCAATCGACGCACGATCGACATCACCCACGCCTCACGCCCTCTGCACGCCCGTATGCCGCCTCCACCACCCCCTCAAGCCGCCCACCTGCATCTGCATCTCCTCAGCGCCAACTCCCGTCGGGTCAGCGACAACTCGACCCTCTGGTGTAATCCGTGGCACGGACGCGTCTCCGGAGCGAGTTCGTGAATTCGGGGAGTCGTTCAAATTGATATTGTTGTTGGCGGAAGACGACTCCGACGTGGATGTGGTGGTGCGTATGCTCGCGTTGCTGCTGTACGTCGACACCGCTGACGAGTCGTTCCCAAGACCGAGGTCGTGATTAAGAGAAGAGGCGAGGCTGCCTTGTCTCGAGGACGTCCGTGTGCGCGATTTCGCTCTTGAATTCGAGTTGGAGTGCGTGTTGGAGGGTTTGGCGATGATGGTGCTGTTGCGGTCCATAAGCGGCGGGACGCCGCTCAAACCCAATCCCATGCCCGTCTGATTGTGGCTCTGCCCCGTACTCGAACTCCCCGTCGACCTCGTGCTCTTCCTGCTATTCATCCTCCCCACGCCCCCTTTCATCGCAGTGGCAGCAGAGGGAGACGGCGGCCGATAAATCGTGAACGGGCTCTCCTCCCTCCTCTCATGGATCACCACGGGGTTGAACAGCGCGTCGATGAGCGCCTCGGTCGTCTTGGTGCCGTATGCGAAGGGGAGCTTTTGGACGTCGAACGGAGCGCGGTGTGGGTGTGGGTGTGGCATTGTAAGGGTGGGGTCGTGCGCCTCCGATTCGAGCTCGTCGGCGGAGGGTGCTTCGGAGTCATAGTTGTTGTGCGAATGAGAGTGGGAGTGGTCGTCGTTTTCGGTGTCGCTCGCTTCATGGGCCTCATCCTCATGGTTCTGACTACGCTCGTCACCCAGCG
>NHYE01005304.1:0-20816 GCA_002938385.1 Gymnopilus dilepis | reverse complement strand
GGATGTAGCACACGGTCGATCACACTCTCTGCTGCGGCTTGAATACTCCGAACACGCTTAAGAATTTGTCAACGTACCGTGAGGTATTGTTCTGGAAGAGGGCGTTAGTTGGTGGCATGTTGTATATGACGATAGTTTGACTCACCTCTGTACAAGAGTAGGTCGAAGGGAGGCTGGTAGGCAATAGGAGGAATTTCTTTTATAGTTTTCCAGATGATAGCTGAGGACATTGGTATTAGATACGGTCGACGAGGGAGTGAAGATGAGCAACTGACTGTATTAATTTATATGCTTCATTTTTCTTGGGGTCATCGTCTTGTTCGATTTCATCTCCTGATGCCGACTCAGGTTGCTGAAGCCGTTGTTGCGACACAGGTGCGGATGTAGGAGAGTCGTAAGGAGAAGAGGCCAATGGCTGGTCTATGCCCATATTGACGCTAGACATATATGATGGACCGAAACCATCGATACTGGGTCCACCTGAGGCAGCGTATTGCGAAGAGTTTGTTGGAGCAGAAGGTGGCATGAACATCGGAGAGCCATTAGGGCCTCTTAAGAGGTCGGAAAACAAGCCGTTACGCTCAGGGGCGCTGGGAGCAGTCCCGTATAAATTAGAGGGAGGAGGGTGAGTGGTAGCTGGCATAGGAACCAGCATAGAAAAGCCATTTTGATTGGCTTCCGAATCGTGGTCCTCATTTCGAGGCTTTTTGGCCCTGGGATTTACTGAATCGCTGTCAGAAGGCCGCTTCTGGGGCTGAGTCGTCCCAGAAGCATTGGTCGCTCCAGAGGCCTGACCATCGGCTTCTCGTGCCTTCTTTCGTCTATGATAACCTTCCCAGGCGGTGTCCGTTTCCGACCGATTGATGAAGTCGTTAAAATCTCCTAGGTTCCATCCAAGTTTCGGAAGCAACCCTCCAGCGCCTTCACCGATGAACGATGCAAGGCTCTTGAGTAAACCGCGCAGAGTGTGATTCTCCGCCATCAAGTCTAGAAAGCGTGAAAGCGCGACTTTAGCCATTCCTTGCAAGTGCAATTTGAAATTGTAAGATCAACCTTTCACCATGTTTCGCATTTCACCAAGGGCTTCATCCTGACCTCCAGAAAGTATTTCGACGCGAGCTTCCAAGTCTCGTATCTTCGATCTCAAGTTAATGACCGCGACGGAATGGGCGTTCAGCGGAGAGACTAACCCGTTGTTGTTTCCTTAGTCGAAATTCTCTCTGAGCAATACGGTTCTGGTCTCGTCGGGCTGCTTGAGAGCTACAAGTACATGAGTCAGTTCCAAACACAACGGATGATTTCAAGTGTCGGTGATACAGACTTAGGATTTTTCTTCCGTCCAGGCTTGCCAGGAGGGTTAGAATCTCCAGCATGGGATTCAAAATCAGATTCCTACAGAGGAATTAGTGACTAGTGGCGTAGTTAGCCTAGAAGACTTGCCTCGACATCATTCGAGACGCTGCGCTCTCTGTCTTGACCTTCAGGCATTCCGCTTGGTATACCGGAGAGATTGGGTGAGAGAGATTACGAAGTGACTTTGCCGATCGGACAAGACGGGCCCTGAAACTGTCCATCAATAAAAGTAAACACCGGTACTCTATGACAAAGCATATCGAGTCTAGATTTCTAATTTGCTTGAAAAGGGTCTGTCAGCATCTCACAATCTGCCTGGAATCTGATAAAAATCGGGAAGAAATTTAGAGTCTTTCATGAGAAATGTTGCATTTCGCTATTGTATATCATAACACGGCAGACGTGCTTTTCCCCCACGCAAGAACAAGCGTTTCGGAGGAAGAGAGGGTTGTCTGTGGAAGCAAATCGAAATGTATTTCGCAGACTTGACAAAGAGCAGACGTAGGCGTTGTACATCATACAGTTGATTGAAATCCATCGGGAAAGCGAGACAAAAGGTGGGATATGAAGCGCACGCGAAGACCCGACGCTGAGCGGCACAATTTCTCGCGATTGCATCCAAATCAACAATGATCGGAAAGCTCTTTCCACCTTCCCGCCAACAATGTTTAGTCCAGAGCATGATTCACATGCGCCTGCGAAGAGCCAGAGGCGGTTCTACGCAAAGCCAAAAACTTGCAAAGCATGCAACAGTGTCAAGCAAAAGCGGTTTTCGATGACGAGGCCGAAGCTGGAAGGTATATGGAGGTCTAAATGGGCGCGGTACAATGTTAAACCTGAAGGAGAGGGCGTAGAAATAGTTCTGTCCGTCCATCAAGATCACCGGGCTTCGAATTGAACCACTACAATAAACGGTCAGTAGCTTCACAGCGAAGAAAGCATTGTCACTCACTTCTCTTGGTTCTTTTCTTATAGAATATACGATGCCCACACTCCCTGCAACGAATGGGATCTCGGGGCCTGATCTCGTTCTTAGCACCGCAATCTGTTTTGCAGTTCAGGATGAGATACGAGCCAACGGGTAAAATCGCAGATTAAACACACCAGCACACAGATACTCCATTTCTCCTCGAGGTTGAGCAGAGAACCCTGGTACTCCAGCGCCGTTGGGTTGCCCAGTCGCAATGGAGGAGCCTTGCGGTTGTTGACTCATGATGGAGGTAAAGCAAAAGCTGAATGGCAGACGCGGTCGTGCGAAAACTGTTGCTCAGTGCCTGTTACGTAATGGTCAAGTTGGTTCCTGTCGATTATTGATTTTCTTCGAACCGTTGTCGCGACGCAACGTATGCAGGCCATTGCGCCAACGCTCCTACGTACTCTATGGGTGATCTCTTTCGGCGCGACAGGTGCTCTTAAGCATTTTTACCACAATGGCAGTAACTACGAATCACGGAAATAATTGACTTGGCGCCTGGAGTGTTCGCTAAGTTTCTGATACAGAATCGAGACACACGGCAACGCGAGAATATCAATAGGCTCTTGCGGGACTGAGCACTGGAGCCGGGGTGAGGGTGACAGTTGATCAGACTGAGGCCTGTAAGATTGTCCAAGGCTGTGTATGTTCGATTTTCCCCGGCTTCGCGATACCGTGCACTCGAAACGACAGTCTGACTGCTGAAAGGCCTTTCAGGATTTGACGTTGTTGGAAACCAGCCTACAAGAGAACGCCTTTCATGACAGAGGGTTGACTGCTGGAGCCTGCTACTGTTCGTTTCCCGGGTTCTTTTGTCTTGCCTGGAATTTCCTCCCGTAGGTGACACGCCTCTATTGTGACCAGCACGATTCAATTACCTTGTACTCCTGCGTGCACCGGACCACTGCCGACGCCAGCAACAGTTCCAGCGACATCCGCTCTCTCCGGCTTGTGTAGAAAAGCAACGATAAAATGGATCGATATTCACACCCGTTAGAGGTGTTCCAAATGCAGCAAGATACAATCACCTTGCCGACGGCTATTGATACTGACGACCTTTTTTGGCCTTTGCTACGGGAGTTCAGTCTGCACGCCGTGATAATTGTAACCTCACCTCTTGACAACATAACCGTGGGTTGTCTCTAAGGTGAATAACAGTCCTTTATAGATGGCCTCACTTCCGGTTGTGCGTTTTCAAGGTCGCTTGTTGCCCTTCCCTCAGTCCGTTCATTCCTCTATATTTTCACCTTCCTTTTAATATCTGGCACCCAATGGCTTCCTTGCCCTCTTTCGTCGAGCTCATGGCTTCACTGGGATTGGAGCAATCCACAACAGCTCCTGCAAGGGAGAACTCGTCTTCTCCTCAACCACCTTCGTCTCCTGGCTCACCCCACCTCGGAAGCACCAGTCTTGCTTCCTCAAGGTCCAACTCTAGCCCTTCCCTCCGCGATATGGCCGCTCGACATCGCGTTTCGCGTTTTTCTCCGTATTCTCCTGTGGTATGTCATCCAATATCTTGGCTGATTAGATAACACTAAGGCACCGTCTCAGTCGGTCTCCAGGAGGAGGGATAGCTGGTCCTCCGCATCATCTTCCTCTGACTTGGAATCTTCGCCTCTGAGTGCAGTACGTGATCGCAGCGGTTACATCATATGCACAGGTGGTTGACACCATTGCCTTTCGTTACCATTAGACTTTCCACATTCCTCCGCGCCCCGCTCCGTCTCGCCTGAGGAGATACCGCAACAAGCTTACCGTCCACACATACGACTCGTCGAGTGACTTCAACGCCAACACTCCGATATCCACCTACGTCCGCCGTAGAACTCCTGGCACCTCCCCTACCTCCCCCACATTCAACCTCTCCGACAGTGGATACGAGTCGTCGGCGCCTACTCCTCCGATGCCGTTCTCTATACCCAGTCTCCCGATGCTCCTCCCGCATTCGGCGAGCTCAGAATCATTTCCTGATACCCCTGCGTCCGATTCCTCGATGGCCGAGGATCCTCCGCATCTGTCTTCCACTAACATCAGCAATACAGCTGATGACTCGGAAGGCGTCGACTACTATCGCTTCATCCGTAGACGCACCGGAACGCGAATTTCGGCGCCTCCGCGACCCAATCCTGTCAACAAACGCCATTCTCGAAAGAAGCAAATTGCTGACCTCGCTGCTTGAAGGATTGGAGTCTGAGAACTCTTCGCCTTTTTCTGAGTGTTTTTGTGTCCTTGTACAATATACTTTCATTGGAGTCACATTCGGACATTGTAACAGCATTCATCAATCAAAATTCCGCTACCCTTCATTTTTTCTTCTCTTAAAACCGCGTCACACTCTTTTGGCTTTCCAGTGGTTATACATTGTTGTTCAAATAGCAGTTTTCTACCGCACTCGCTTTGGATTCACATGTCGATAACATGCTCGTTTTCTTGCAATCTCGTTGCCTTTGTGGAATGTATAGTCCTTTGGCCTTTGCAGTGCGAGTATGTAGAAAGACATAGCCCGTTCAATCCAATGCATTTCCGTCTACATTCCAGGATCACCAGAATGGCTCTGTATAGTCATTCCGATGCGATGGAACGCGTTGTGGAGCAATAGCCTGGGCAACAGCGAATTATTCAGTCGTGGTCGTCCTCCTCGGTGCCAGGGCATTGACTCTGCAACTCCTCTTCACTATCATACTTGATACCGCACCAGAAACAATAGTAGTGCTTCTCGCGGAGATACGAGAGCACGAGATGCAGACGATCCTGTGCCTTGGAACGAAAAGGAAGTCAGAAGCCATGATCTCATATACCATATCCAGAATAGAATAGAGATTCGCGAACCTG
Source organism: Gymnopilus dilepis (assembly GCA_002938385.1). Taxonomy (NCBI): domain Eukaryota; kingdom Fungi; phylum Basidiomycota; class Agaricomycetes; order Agaricales; family Galerinaceae; genus Gymnopilus; species Gymnopilus dilepis. The sequence continues at coordinate 15,658 of NHYE01005304.1, read as the reverse complement.
GAGACGCAAGAATTGAGTTGCTTCTTCCAGAAGCTCGGGCGAGAACTGGTCTTCAGCGCGAACGGCTGCTGATGACGATGACTTCATCTGCCCTGAACCGGAAAGGCTATTTGAATCAGGCACTGAAGTTAGCGCATCAGGGTCGATGGGCTGCAGTGCGTCTTCCTGCATCTGCTTTCGCAGACGCGCCTGGATAGAGTCGCCTTGGTGTTCGTTCGTGACGGCCAGATTACTATGCATCGTCAAGGCGTCTATCAAGCCAGCAGGAAACGTCTCTTGATTGTTGGGATTCAACCAGAGCACGTTGAACTAGGCAACAAACACAGTGCCAAAAAAATATCAAGAAAAGCATAAATTAGTATTTTAGCCGTGCCCTCCCACATTGAACTGGAACGCGTCGCAAGACCGAGCCGCACACTCACCGATTTCCCCGCTTGCTCGTCCAGAGTCCTACAAGTCAGTTGCGCAGGACCTGCAAGACAGACACATCCGGACAGTCGGATGAAGTGACCATAACCATCATCATCCATCAGCATTCAAATACTTCTCCGTAGAGACCAAGCCACCAAGAAGAACCTGGGGCATGGCACCGGGTAGCTACAGCTAGCAAAACACACACCTAATCTTCCTTCCGCCTGTCTGTTCTTGTACTCGTCTCTGGCACGTTCGCGGAAGTCGCGATGGGTCGTATCTTCCGCCATCTTCGCCATCTTGGCAAGACGCTCGACGACGCCTGGGGAACGCGCGCGCTTGCCTAGGCCGATACCCTTCTTGCCTAAAAATATGATAATCAGAGTTCAATGAAGGACGTCAGCGATGCCTGGAAGAGATAAAAATAAGCCAGCAACGGTACCGACCCGCCCATTCGTGCAACGGTAACGGCTCCGTTTTGTGCTTTGTATGCGTCGTCGTTGTAGTTGTCGTCGTCACATGTTGTTGTTGACCTTCAAGGTCTGCGCCTGGCGATGGTGAAGACGTCCGTTCATCGGGGCCCTTTGATTCGGTACCAGCAGCACTAGCAGGAGCAGGAGCCGGGGATAGCGACCCAGTCGAGTCTTCTGGCCGAGACTCAGCAGGCTCCTCCAGAGGATCAGCGTTTCCAAGGGACTGTCCAGGCTTAAAACCCATTTTCATCATGATAGATAGCGCCTTATTTCCAGACCCGATGCCGGCAGCCTCTTCCTCCTTTGCACGCTCAAAGAGACTCTTACTGAGAGCCTCCTCGCGGGCTTCGACCTCGCGTTGCCGCCGGCTTTTGGTCCTGTTCTGTTCATTCTTCAGCTGCGACTTTTTGTGGGCTTCTTTGCGCAGTTGGGAGTATGTGGCGGGTTTGCTGGATGTGCCGGTCGTCGAGGACTCGAGGAGGAACTTGTCAGAAAGGTAGTCATCGTCATCATCTGCAGACATTGGTGGTGCAAACACGGTCCAACAGCGCGGCGCGTCATAATTGAGGACGCGTGACATCTCGCGTGGTGATGATCAAAGATTTGGCTCGAGCACCTTACCGTAGAACGTTGTAGAACTTTTTCTGACAGACACGAGAGGTAAAAGTAAAAAAGCGATATCATTACAGTAACAGATGACATCACAGTACAAGGGGGGGTGAACTAGGGGATGAACCTAAAAAACGGCACCAGACCGTAAAGTGGACAAGTGCAAAGGAGTAGTGTTGAGAACTTGGGAAAACTGCCATAACACATATCACACTGGGGAAGCGAAAGCGAGAACAAAACGTGGGGGTTGGCCGTGAGTAGGAGTTATCGTGAGGGGCGTCAGTCGTAAATCATTAGGCGGCGGCAGCGACGGGGGCAGCAGCGCCATCGGCGGCAGCGGCAGGAGCAGCCTCATCGGCGCTCTCTTCGTGAGGGGTGTTGACAGCAATCTTGACAGCGATGGGGCGGCCGCCAACTTCCTTGCCTTCCAAGGCGGCAATGGCCTTCTGCTGCTCTTCTTCAGAGCCAACATCAACAAAGCCGTAGCCCTTGGACTTGCGGGGCTTTCCCCAGCGCCTGCGGACAATGCGGGCGCTGACGACATTGATGCCAGCTTCGGTGAAGAGAGCAGAGAGGCCAGCGTCGTCAACGCTGAAGCCGAGGTTGGCGACGAAGAGCATGGTCTTGGAGGGTTCGCCAGCGGGGTCCTCACCGGCGGCACGGGGAGGGCGGGTGACCTTGGGCTTGCGAGTGCGGGGCTTCTTGACAGCGCCCTCACCGTTGGCGGCCTCGCCCTCGGTGGCGGAGGCAGCGGCATCGGTAGTGCCCTCGGCAGCAGCCTTCTTGGCCTTGCGCTAGAGAAAATAGAGTTATGAAAAGAAGAATGATGAAAAATAAGGTATAGACGTACGGTAGCCTTCTTCTTCTTCTTCTTGGGCTTAGCCGCGTCGCCGGATTCTGGGGCGGCTTCACCCTCAGGCTTGGGCGCCTCGCCGTTGGCCTCTGCTTCCGAGACCTCCCCGGGAACAGCCTTGCTGCCACGCCTGCCGGGTCTCCTCTTGGCCTTTTTCTCCTTCTTCTCCTTGTCCTTTTGCTCGGACGGTTTGGCAATCTCGACGATTACCGCACGACCATCAAGCTCCTTTTTGTTGAGTGCTTCGACAGCCTTTTTGGCAGCCTCTTCTGTGGCGAGGGCAACGAAGCCATAGCCAGCAGAGCGGTTGCCACGTTGGATGACTTGAGCAGAGAGGCTGAGAGCAGAGGGTAAGCGAATGAGCAGGACGGAGTGAGGCTGTGCACAATGCCACGTACATGTCGCTGGCGACAGGAGCAAAGAAAGCCTTCAGCCCTTCATCGGTCGTCGAGTAAGCAAGATTTCCGGCGAAAACCTAGACGCAGAAATGAGAAGGGAGAAAGAATGACGACGAGCGGCACATACTTTGAAGCCGGGAGTCTCCTCGACTTTCTCTTGCCGGACCGGAGCGCCATTCTCAGTGACAGTGGCGGCTTGGGCGTCAGACATGGTGATGGGCTATTGAACTGGTGAGTTTTTGTAGTGATGAACGGGGGTGCTGTTGAACCGGTTTCTTGTGTCAAACTTGGAGGTTGAAGAAAAAGAAAGCTTGGGGAACATGCGCCTTTATGTATGTGGGCAAACAAAACACAACTCAGCTGCCGTTTCAGGATCAGAATGTCGCCATGGCAGGGCCATCATGATGACTGCGGTTGGTTTGTACGTATAAAATCTGTGGGCGAGGACGATCCTGATACATAGTACTATGGTGTACATAAAGACTACATACATGCTGTATGCCAGCGAACAATTACTACAGAAGAATATTATGACGGAGAAAAGAGCCCTCGTTGGGATGGAAAGCCTTGGCGCGAGGCGTGTGAGCTGATGGTTGTTTGGAGAGGATCGGCACTCGCCGCGTGTTTAAAGCGAAAATGGCTGGGAAATTTAATCGCCCTTCTTCTCTTCTCTGTCAGTCCACCCGCCCGTCGGTGCCTACACTCCTTTGCACTCCTCTCGTTACGACCCGGCCCCAGCTATGGCCGCAAGACTCCTCAACCTCATCGCCCTCTCCTCCTTCCTTATTCTGGCCTCCAACTTTGGCCCCTCTCCCGTCACCGCCCTCTCTATTGACTCTTCGGCCCACCAGGTCCGCCATTTGGGCCACCACCAGCTCATTGCCAAGAAGAAGCGTAGCAACACTGGTCGATGCAAGCCCCGTCCTAGCTCGTCCTCTGTTGTCCACCATTCCACTTCTTCCGTAGCCGTAGTCCACACCACGCCCCACCCAACCACCTCCAAGGCCGCAGCACCCAAGCCTACTCCTGCCCCTAGCAACAACGCCCCTGCCAACACTGGACACGGCGGCAATGGCAAGGTTGGCATTGCCTGGGCCATGGGCGACGATCCCTCTCTCAAGAACTTTGTCACCTCGAAAGTTTCCACGTATGGCTGACTTTTTTTTAATTTCCCAATTTGGTTCTCAACTTTTTTTCCAGCGTCTACACCTGGAGTCCGTTCAAGCCTTCTCAGGTTGACCAGCTCGGCTTAGATTTCGCTGCCATGCTCTGGGGTACCAAGCAGATCGGCGACTTCGTCAACCTCGTCAAGCCCGGTTACGCCCGTTACGCCCTTGCTTTCAACGAGTAAGCCCTTCTTTGTCCGATGCCAAGCCTGTTGGTAACCATTGTCCATCAGGCCTGACATCCAAGGTCAATCCAACCTCGACCCTGGCTATGCTGCCTCCCTCTGGAAGCAATACCTCGAGCCCCTCAAGGCCCACGGTTACACCCTCATCTCCCCTGCTGTGACCTCTGGTCCTGGTGGCAAGCCCTGGTTGCAGAGCTTCTTGGGCGCCTGCTCCGGCTGCTCTGTATGTTTTTTCCTTGTCCAAGGTAGTCACTGTTCTAACCCCCTTACTAGGTCGACAACATCGCCCTCCACTGGTACGGAACTGATCCCCAGGCCTTCATCAGCTACGTCGAGGACTTCCACAACACCTTCAAGAAGAACATCTGGGTCACTGAGTTTGCCTGCCAGGTACTTACGATTTTACCTATCTTATCTATTATGTCTGACACGTGTCCTGCAGAGCTTCGTCTCTTCTGTGCCGCAATGCTCTGCCTCCCAGGTCACCAACTTCATGAACACTGTGACTGCATGGATGGACAGCACCTCCTACGTCTCTAAATATTTCGCTTTCGGTATGTAATCTATCTCATCTTTGGAAACTCCATTCTTAACGAAAATTTTTCAGGTGTTATGCATGATATGCAGGGTGTCAACCCCCTCGACCAACTTATGGCCGCCAATGGACAACCTACGGAACTCGGCTGGAACTACCTCACATAAGACTAGAATTCTAACGCATCGCGGAACTCGACTAGCACATCATTCAAAGATACCCTTACATTGTTTACGACTCGTGTTTTAATCCCCCAGTGCAAGTCGCTTGGGGACTCTCATCTTTATTCTCTGTGTTGCTTGATCGTTACGGGTTATCGATGACTTTCAAGATGTTGATGCCGTGCATATTATTTTGAATTCATAGTATATCTTTTATTCTCTCTCCTTTCCCAAAAATGTTATACCTTTGCAAGGCAATTTATCCGATGGGCGAACAGAGCACTTACCTACCCCGGGCTGGGAATGAGCGTATTTTCGCGTAGGGCGATAAGATATCTGTTTTAGGCACCTGCTAGAAGCGCAACCACGGAACACCGTGGTCCTATGTCAAAAATCCACACACGCGTCCGAAGTTCGAACATAAACCTAGCTTGAACCGGAACGACGACGAGCGGACCTTGTGCATTCCAGACGTCACCTAAAGCAATTGCCATTATCGTATCGACACCGAGATGGCGAACGTCAAGTTATCACCCGCGATTAAGCATTTGCTGACGCTCCGCAGTCCAAACGTATTGCCGAGCCCGCCACTGTCCCAGTTGAACCGGGTTTTCACCAAGACCTTCCGCGATGCGCAAGCCAAGAACGCGGAAACCGGATGGCTGGTCGCAACGGTACGTACGCCCACTCACTCGCCCCTTATCTCAACTTCACTTTCACATTATGCGATATGATATGGGTGAAGGCTTGATTGTTGATGGGATGGTGTGCTAATGAACGCGTTTTTGTTCTGCCCTGCTCGTTTAGACCTGTTCCCTGTTGACAGCCAACAGACCCTCAGCGGTTGGTCATCTGTACCGATTTGTGACTAGTTCTAGTCCTGGTTCTACTCTGGAAGACGATGACGGCACCGGCAGCAGCAACGCGAACAGCAAGAGGACCGGCGGTGTTGGGCTGGACCTCCCCAGTGCCCTGAACAAGGCTGCCTTGATGCGCGAGTCCGCTCTGAAGAGCGTCATCTTTGTCGGAGTACCGCGGGTGAGCAGCGAGCTAAAACTAAACTAGGGCGAGAGCTTTCTGCCTGGTTTGGCTACGGCCTATTTTCTTAGTGTGTGGTATTTCTGAGAGCTGAGATCTCGGCTTCTTCTTTTCTTTTCTTCTTTTTGTACCCAGGTCATTCTGTCCCTTGCTGCGCTGCATGAAGCGCTCGATGACGACGTGAAGCATGCCTTGAGGAAGGATTCGAGAAGGTAGGTGCGGATCCCACTTCCTTTCTGCCGGACTGCCAGGCTAGGCTTGGCTTCGTTCCCCCCTCCCATTCGTTCCTTCGTTCCTTCCCTCTTCCGCATTGTCGGCCCATGCCTGACATGTATAGATCTGTCACCAGCACTCCGTGCTGAACGCTTTCCTTCTTGTTGTGTGTGCACCTGTGTTTTTGTCCGTTCGTGCCATGACATGCCGTGTTTTTTCCTGCTTCTTCTTCTAGGACCGCATCGTCGGATGACATTGAATCGATTGTGACGCGGGGAAAAGACCTCTGGAAGTCGATCTACACGCCTCATGCAGATAAACTCCACGATAAGTTGGGTTCTTACCACCCAGATTTTATTGGTACGTTTGTCTCCTCCGGCTTTCACTCCCCCCCTTTTTCCCTCTTTCCCAATTTATATCGTTCCCTATCCTGGTATAGCCAGTGATATAATATTCTTTCGTCCCTTCATTGTGAGCCGAATTCAAAAGGAGAGCCGATCTGGCATAGCTCCTTTTGCCAGTCGGTCGAAATCTACTTCTAAACGGGTCTTTTGACCTGATGTTCTCTTACCTCATTGTTAAAAACACAATGTCTGTCTGACTGATCTGCTTCGCTAACTCGCCAATTCTTTTTCTATCTTCCTGGCTCAAAATAGCCTTTATCATCCAGGCCTACGGCACAGTGCTCTCTCCACTTCCCGGACAGCCCAAGAGTTACAAAGACACGAGCAGCCAGCAAGATCGAGATCAGGGAAACCTGAGCCGTGCCATGGGGTCGGTCGTCGGCATCGCAACTCTCCGTGCAGAAGGTGGTGTGGGCCCGCAATTGACAAGCCACGTCTTTGGGCTTCTCAAGGCCCGGGACGCAGATGACAAGTTCATTTTGAGCCAGGAGGATAAATGGCTCGCAAGCGATGAAGGCACAGAATGGGTCATACGACTCGTCGATGAGGTTCTAGACGGCGTGTCTGAGGGTGCTGAGGACGCACGGCAGATAAAGGCCAAGCTGTGATTATTTGCATCGATTAAAAAGTTGTGGTCATGTACGAGTTGCGCACATACGCGTTATCGATTCCGAGTTGAGGACGCCAAGGGTCCGGTGACCTCTGAACCTCTGCCTTCTGTTCAGTGTACCTATGGACGAATTGCATCGTGTTTGCGGTATTTCAACTCAGCTGCCTCGCCCCTCCTGCACGTGAATCCCGAAAAAAATCTGTTCGATCTCGATGAGCCCTCTCTAACATCGATGGAACCCATCTAGCCGTATCAGATCCGAAGGGTCGATGTTCTGTAGCCGTAATTCTAGGTGAATTACTTTTAAACTTTCGCGGCAGAATGGGCATGCTCAACAGGATTTATGTCGTCACGAAGAAGGCACAAATAAAGGATAGTTCTGCATGGCTATCATACACAGCGTAAATGAATTAAAAGTACAATTGGGGAAAACGGAATTCGGATGTGATATAGTAACAATGAGGTAACACACGCTCACTGAATATTCCAAGCTGCACAGAAGCGATATAACATCGCTGTGAGAGTGACCATGTCCATCATGGGTGGGTGCATCTGTAAGAAAGAAAAAAAACACAGAGATCGCTTTTAGAAAAGTTGCCGTTCATCCGCTCTTTTGGTGAGATAGCCTTACCACTGTACCCATGCCAGCATTTCGGATATAATGCAGTTCTCCATACACGTCTCCGATCTGGTAACGTGTTTGCCGAGTCGGGCGGAAAAACGCGATTACTTCGCCATTGGGATCTTGAAGCTTTGAGGATCGTGTCAGCGCGATTCAAATTCTGGCGTACACGGGACCTACCACGACGTCGACGCCCGTGGAACTAGGCCGCCATCGATATTGAAGGCCATCAGGGCCTGTAAACGTACGCGACCCCTGAGGCGTTCGTCAGAAGGACGATCGCGTAAAAATCTGGGGAAGAGAAGACGCACATAGATCGAGGGATCCGCTCGCGCGAGGTCCACCATCCGTAGGCTGTTCTAGATAAGAGGTAGCGGTTAATACGTTGGGCAAATTAACGAGAGAGAAGTATAGTTTCCTACCTTGCCCATCACGACGCGACCTAGACCGCCATTCGGGGCCCACTCGAGCTTCGCGACGCGATCTTCTTTGTTGGGTCGGAGGGCGCGCCACATCGTCGTAACGCTCTGACCATTCTGACCAGTACTTGTCTACAGATATCCGGTGAGCTGAACTTTCCGAAAGACGGGATTGAATAGAACTGACCTGGAATCGGTAAAGAACACCCCAAGAATTGAAAAGAACGCTTTCTCGAGAATCTTGGTTCGTCCAAGAAAGAATGTCGTCGGAAGCAGCGGCCATGGTAAAAAGATGGTTGAATATGTCAAAAGGCAATCAAGCAGAGACGTGCTCTTGAGAAAAAATCATCTGCACTTGTGTCCGCTGGTTTTATACCCAGGCAGAGGTGTTAGTAGACATGGTCACTCCATTTTCTTTCGGCAGATGATTCCTTGAAGCGATCGGAAACGTGGTCTTTGGCAGGAAAATATTACAAAAATGAAGTCTGTTCAACGTGTTGGAGAGGAAGCCAGGGTTCGAATTTTGCCTCCCTTGGTACAGTGGAGCGAGATCCCGGTAGCACAGTCTATCGTGCGTGATCGAAACAACGAGGCCAGCGCTTGGGTACTCTGGCTTCCATTGGCTGCTCTGGACTGCCCAATTTTCTCAAGTGCCGATCTACAGGTGTCATTTCCCCTTTCAAATCCAGTGTTGTTGGGTCACTTTGTACCGGAGGATTCCCGAGAGAAACTGATATAAAAAATAAATGAGGCGACCGGAAGTTTCGTGATGGTGCATTCTCGTCAAGTCCACGAGGTAGGTCTGTATTAGGCAGGTCAGAGAAAAAGAGCACATCTGGAACGGGAGGGGGGACATAAACGTGTAAATTTGTATCCGGGGTTCACGACAGCATGTCTTCAGCGTGGCAAGAACTCTTTCCGGCCGAAAGGCACAGGAGATAAGAGCTCGTATACAGGCGCAACTGTGCTGTACAAGCCAAGGGATTAGATGCTCTCTCCGTCGAGATGGAAGATAACTGCATCGGCACATTTATCGGAGGTTCGCAAGGCTGATATTGTGTCATGGTACTCCCACCGTCTTGAGTCCTCGATCGGTTTAGAAGTTTAATTTCGCCAATAAGTATAGCTGCCCCGACCTTACTGTCGGACGTTGTCCGTATTCAAGGAATTCACTTCCATTTTGAGAGACGTATTCGATTACTGCAGTGCGTGCGAGCAAGCTGGATGATTATGATAAGAGCTGAAATATTGAGTACATATGGTATAGAACAGGGGACCAGAGTGGATTGTCGGTCGACTGCAGCATAAAGCAGTTATTATTTAGACGTTTGGACAGGAGATACACACGCACGGTACGGACGAGCCGATCACGGAACCACTTGGACTCCCAGACTCCTCGCACTACCAACGATCATCCTGGCGATGGACTCTAACGGAATGGTCTTCATGTGCTCATCTGTCGCTTTGATTTTCGCAATTTCATACACATGCTTGAGACTTATTGTCCCTGTGATTTCGTGACCAGGTTTGCCTGTACCTTTCTCAATTCCGGCAGCCTGTTTGAGGAAATATGATGCTGGCGGCGTTTTTGTGATGAAAGTGAAAGTCCGGTCAGGTTGGACCGTAATAAGAGTGGGTATTGGGACACCAGGTTCTATATGTGACGTCCTAGCATTGAACTCCTTGCAAAAGTCCATAGATTTTACACCACGCGCTCCAAGTGCAGGACCAACAGGAGGGGTTGGGGCAGCCTTGCCTGCTGGAATGAGCAAGCGCTATGGAGTAGCTGAGCAAGAAATGCGCGCATATGAAAGGAGGAGACTTACGACAACCTGTGCCCTGGCTTTAGCAGCCGCCTTGGACATGCTGGACGATGGCGAAGAACGAAATTAGACCTGAACCATGAATTGTAAATTGGCTGAACGACGATACCCACGTGACAACCTGCCACGTGCGGTTTTTATTTTTGGCATTCTGCGCGAGTGACGCGGTTGCCCCGCGCTCGCTTGACTGTAACTTGCCTTCCACCATGAAGCCCTTTGCTGCCTTACTCTCTTTGATTTCCGTCATAGCGGCAACGCCTCTTTTGTTTGAGGGACAAATACCTCTCAACTCGGAGCTTGCATACCCTGGCTTTGACCTTGACGTGAATGCACTGCGGCTCGTTCAAACACAGGAAAGTGAGGAGCCCGTCTGGATGACCGAGCTGGAGAAGGTGACGGAGTTCCTGTACAACTTTTGTACACGACTTACCTCTGGAATTTAGATCCAATTGAAGGCTCAGGGCGTAAAGTTTTTTGACGTGTAAGAGTGCATCTGGGGTACAATATGACTCTTCTCAAAGTTGACTTCGTCGCAGGACCGAATCCCAGGAGCTTGGATCGTCTGCATCCTTCAAGTCTAGGATTAAGCGTAGGTATTTTCTAAATATGCGCCTTCTCTTTGATTCAAGCTCTTTTCCAGCATCCTTCCCCGTCCCAAATGCCACGGAAATTGTCAAACCCATTCTCAAGAATCTGTCCATCACAGGGCCGGAGGAGAACCTGAAGAAGTTTTCTAGTTTCCGCACAAGATGTCAGTACCTACCAACTCCTTTTATGCGTTTCATCACCTTGCTAATTGCTTCGTAGACTATCGTAGCGACGTGAATGACATGTTCCTTGCAACCATTCTATACTGACTCAAGACACAGACCGGAAAACAAAGTCAAGAATGGTTACTTTCCAGGATATCAGAGGTAGTATTTCTACTGAGTCAATAGATCCTAATTGTCTAACTGCTCTAGATAACTGCGGAGTACGCCTCAGAATCGCTCCGCGAGCTCATCACGACTAGAGTTTTCCCCCACTCTTGGAGTCAGAGCTCTATTGTAAGTTGCTCTGCATCGCAGGTTTACACCCTCTCATTTTTGTATAGATCGTTAGTATCAAAGGGTCATCCACCGATGATGACAGTGTCGTGATAATCGGAGCTCACCAAGACAGGTATGGGACGTGACCACTTCACTTTCTTGTGCCTTGTCGCCTGATTGTTCTCTGGCAGCACCAATTTATGGCCTTTCCTCCCTGCTCCCGGTAAGGTCTTCTCAAGCCTTGGATTGAATGAATAATTTATATTCGCCAAAATGCAGGCGCTGACGGTTCGCATCAAATCCGTATCACTTTCATGTTCTGGGATTTACCTAAAATACAGACGATGGATCTGGAAGTGTCACTATTCTGGAGTCTTATCGGGCCCTGATTGCGGCAGATTTCCGACCTGCACGTACGATTGAGTTTCACTGGTATTCCGCAGAGGTACGATCGGCATTCATTTCAGCATCTCCGGTGCCACCTGTCATAATGACTTGCCTTCAGGAAGGGGGTCTCTTAGGATCGCAGGCAATAGCCAAGGATTACGAAGCTCGCTCTATCAACGTCATTGCCATGAGTCAGGTCAGCAGGTATCTTTCCTTCCTGGTGAGGTTTACGGACTAATTTTGGCTATTAGTTCGATATGACTGCATGGGTCAAGGTTAGTGGAACCGGTTTTCCACTCTGTCGGAGGTGCTCAATCTCTTGCAGAGGGGAACGCGCGAAGAAGTCGGGATCATCACTGACTTTACCGACGAAGAGTCAGTGCCACTGAATAAAACAAAATGCGAGTGTTCTCATGAGCTTTTCGTAGCCTCACCAAATTCAACATGGCTCTGGTGGACTTGTACCTCGACATCCCATATGTGAAAGTACGCGTGGTATACAGTCCAATGACTTCCTCAGGGCTGACCAGGTCTTTAACAGACTCAATGCGGATACGCTTGCAGCGATCAGTTGAGAGATTTCATTTATCAAGTTCCAGCCGTGCACACCCTAATTACCTTAATCGAAATACAGCGCCTCATGGAGAAAGGCCGGATACCCTGCATCATTCACTATCGGTTTGTTTGCACCCCATTGAAAGGACCAAACGCTCATTTACTTTCTCCAGAGAGTAGCTTTGAGAACTCCAACAAGAATATCCATTCTACCAATGAGTATGTCCCTTCCTACCAGATTTGCTCACCTTTCCCAAACACTCGTCACCCTATTTACAGCCGCATCGATATCTCCGACGAGTTCAGCTTTACGCATATGCTTGAGTTCTCAAAACTTGCAGTTGCGTTTGCAGTAGAACTGGGAAGCGTCAAGGCTACTGACTGAGGAGAGACGGAGGCCTGTGCTTTTTGCAAACCCAAGCCATTATCAGAGTTTCGCAAATTTGGATGGTGATAGAAACTTATTTGATCAGACTATTTAGTGACTGAGTCTTTGTTCCATTACTATACATCTAGAAATGTGAGGTTATTTTCGCCATAGCAAAGGATGTTTGACCCTGCAAACACTGTGTGTACCACACCGCCAATATCTTTGTATTCCTTGTCGAGTAGGGGCTTCTATAGATTGCGGTCAGTTGAGAAAGGGGTGAAATTGCATCATGAGATATGATACCTTGGAATTTCGAAAGTCCCATAATCTCACGGTTCCATCGTCATATCCTTTCACAAAAAGACTGAAATTGGTATCTCCACGACTTGCTTTTGCTGAAGCTCTGTTCTGCCTGGCGCCAAAAAAGCAGTCTGATGCTCTGCTGAAGCCATGCTTCACCCTCTCATCAAAAATTTGGACCTGGAAATCTAGGCTGTCAACCTTGTAAGGAGTATTAGACGTAAAAGTAGCAAGCAGCAATGGCAACAGGAACTTGCTTCGAGTACTGCCAGGTTTGGTGCCTGTCTGTGAACATGGATCTGCAGGATGGCGTTGCTCAGCAAGCTCGAGATGGGTGTTGATGACAGGTGGACCAAATCGACTGTTGAGATCCGTCTGGAGGATCCTACTATGAGTTTCCTTTCCCTATAGGCAAGAGCTTCAGGGATCGTGGTCAATGAGATGAGCTTTTCTGAGCTGGTGGCCAGATCCGATTGTCTGACAGACCAAAGCCTGAGGGTCTTGTCATAACCTCCTGTGAAAAAATGGACTGCACCCTTTTTTGTTCCCCGGGCTGCAAGGCAGCTCACAGCCTTCTTGCCTTTTGCAGCTCCTGCAAGTGGGAGCCCATGACCTTCGTGGACCAAGTCCGTCAAGAAGGGAGTACAACCCTGGAAGCATCGAGAATCAGGATGAACAATGCAGAGTGCAACTGAAGTACAGCAGCATCCTCTACCTGTTGACGAGCCTGAAAGCGCACTAACGAGGCTTGATAAGGACCATCACCATAGGCTACGACTGCTGTTTCGTCAATCATTATAGCGTCGACGACATGCCGGTAAGTGGCATCATTGGGAATCGAAATTTTTGATATACGATGTCTGAAAAAAAGATGATAAGCAGAGCAATCACACATTCAAAGCATGTCTTAGTCACAACCTATCATGAGCGTCAAAAAATTGGACGTCCGCGCGCATGGAGACGGTCATAATTGGGAGATTGGATGTCCTTAGAGGCAGAAGGACCCGTCTCGGTTTATTGTGAGGAGACTTCGGTAGATTCAACACAGAGCTTTTTATCCCTGAAAAACTCTTGAATTCTACTATCTTACGAGAAGGCTTGTCTTTTTGTATCCGGCGCTTCTTGGAAGGCCGATTATTGTCCACTATCCTGTTTGGCTCAGATCCACCTAATTCGAATATTTGGCTGAGGTGGGTTTCCAGACCCCTTTGTTCGAATTCAGGCCGCTCCTGATACTCGCTGCGCTTGGAAGACAGGGGAGGTTCTGAAGGAGGCGACGTAGTACCATCAGAGTCAGATTCATCATTGTCGGAGTAGATATCCTGATTTAGGTGTTGGAAGGGGTCATGCTGGTCTTGAATGACACTGTGCTGACGACCAAGAGACCTCGCTTGGTCGATATAGGCTACAGAGCCTGTAGACTGTGCTACCATTTGGAGAGGTGCAGAAGGACCCATGGTGCCCAGGGAAGGTGTGCTTTCAGGTCGTCTGACAACAGTCAAAATTCAACAAAGCAAAAGGAGATGGAAAAAATGTGATACCGGGAGTTGACTTCATTCGCAGTAGCCTGGACGGAACCAGACTCAGACACGCCGTGTAGAGCACGTCGATTGTCAGTAATGTCGCGGTCATAGTCAACGAAGCGTGTTGTTGTGCGTCGATGGCGCGGCGGCAGGTTTAAGGCCATGGAACTTATAGCTATCCCAGACGAGGCGACTGGCAAAGATGCATGGCGTTGTACGAAACAGGCTGCAACACCATTAGAGCTGTAAACAAGTTCAAATTTTCGGAAAGCACACTAGGTGGCCTAAAAACGGATAACAGGCTGTCCGACGAGCCTTTTCGACAATAGACGTTCGGATGAAGAATTAGAGTCCCTCGGGTCTAGGGAGTCTGGTTCTGTTTCATTATAGTCGATGACGATAGGCTGCTCTTTCGACCCGTATCCGGGCATATGCTGGCAGCTGTAGGCAGCAGCAGTCGTAGTCGACGGGCACTAGCTAAGGGTTAAAAATAGCTCTACCTCTTGCTTTCGTAATTGTTGGCTTGGACGACGGAAATAGACGCAACTCGGAATTATTCCAACCGTCTTCTTCCAAAGTTTCCCAAAACTTTCTCTCTCTGCCTATTTCTTCTTTCCTTAGTCTCGGAATCTGATTCCTGAATGTCTCGAAGAGAGAGAGAACGAGAAGACCTCGACAGAGCTTACGAGCGGCAGTCGAAGGGGGCTATAGTTGTCTGTAGTCCTTTCCTGATGTGAATTTTACATGCCCACCCGACCAACGCGAAACCCCTAGGGAGCTGCCCGAGCTACAGCAATTGGTGTCGGTTTGGCTATCATGTGTCATCACTTGTGGCCAGTATTCAGGTGTCGTTATCTATTTGCAGAATACACGTATTCAGTCTGACACGTACTGCTTTGCTCTTCTCAACAGGCGACAGACACTTGCCTTCAAAGGCTTCGTGGTGTCCGGATGTGGGTTTCTAATCTATATACAGAATCTTACGCTCACAGAAATCCCAGTTACTATGGTTGGCCTTGTTTTCGGAGCCGAGTCAGCTCTCATCGAGTACGAGAATCTAAAACGGCGCGAAGAAAACAATATTCGACGGCAAGCCCGCCTCGACTTGGCTCGTAGAGGACTCATAGGTACGGAAACGGAAATCGCACAATGGAAGGCAGAAAGGGAGCGTGAAAGGCAATCGTCGTCATCATTGTCGTAAATTCTAATGATCATTTATTACATCGAAAGGGTATTAAATCTGCTATAGATAATTGGTAATCTCTAGGTATTGTGATATGACTATGGAGCTTTGCTGAGGTGGAAAGAACAGAACTCGACTATTCAGAGAAAGATAAATTAGTACGAGGCACGCGTTGCTGTTGAAGTCCGTTTTATATTTCAGTAAGCCTGAGACGCCTGATAGCCTGTTGAATGGGCGTGTCCGCTCTGAACCCATTGGCCATGTTCATCCACAGATCCTTCAGATTTTGCAGAAAAGCCTGGATGATATGTTGCATCATGTGGCGGAGGTGGTGGTGGAACGGAATTGTGGGCATGATATTCGGCTGGGGGTGGGGGCGGGGGAGGTGGCGG
>NHYE01005303.1:0-20806 GCA_002938385.1 Gymnopilus dilepis | reverse complement strand
TCGCATGGCTTTCAGTCGACCCTTGCTCCCCTTAAAATCCAATTCTTTTCCTCTTCGCTTCATCTTTTTTGTAAATTGGCTGGGCATGGGACAGTCTCCCTCGATCGAAATCCCGTCACAGATTCACGGCTTTCCCGTCATCAAAGTTGCCCAGACATCTCGAATTAAAAGTCATCGCCGAGCTTGTCGTGTGTTAAGCAAGCTCGGCATTTGTGAAAAGCTCATATTAGCTTGTGATATGTATGATTCCGCCTCAAAAGAGAGCAAGTGGCTTACTTACATAGGTGAACCATGCCACTAATCTTGACTCACGATTTTCTTGTTTGAGCTCAATGTTGTGTAACATAATTAGACGCATATGCCTCGCCAATGGCCGAAAAAGTTCCGATAGATGCTACGGAATAGTCAGCACTTTTAAAGCATCCCTCACCAAGCGCTAAAGGTTCCAGAGGTTCATCAGCAGCCGGCGTCTGTATGGGGCTACAAAGGGCGCAAAGTGGGTCGGTCGGGTCATGCCATTTCAAGCACCACCTTCTCGGTACACAATCTTGATTGTCCACTTCCCCGCCCAATCGTCGATCTGTCATGACGAGGAATCATAATCGTACCAAGGCCTCGCCACTGCATGGAGTAATTAGGGTCCAAGTCGAAGGTTTGCAGATACCCGACCATCGCCCGCCGCTGAAAGTTGTTATTGCAAAGCCATGTTCCTTTCCAAGGTTTCCCAAGCCAATACTGCAGGTGAATCCGCACAGCATGGCGGCGCAACCCCTTCCAGTAGTCTCAAGGTCTTGAGGGAAATAATGATGCGCTCACAAGGCGTGCTTGCTCGATATGCGAAAGGTCGCTTATCCTTCGCACACCGTATTTACCCTGCCAAAATGCCGTTACGATTAGAAGAACATTTGACGGCTCCGCCATAATCGCGTAAGAAGGGCTCCTGACCGTCGGGAAATGCTCCGTCTAAATATGGGTGATTCTGACTCTAAATTCACGGCCTTCATTACCTGACGTGTTAGCTTTTGAAGTTCTCCTAATGTGCAATGGAAAAAACTCTAATATTCATAAATTGCGATGAAAGGTAACTTTGAAGTACTCAATCCTCATTTTGCACTGCTCTGTTCGCAGATTGCCCAACATTTGACAGCACAGAATCTATTAGGAGTCTATTCCGGTGACGACACAGGGCTTGACAATTTATTCGACTGAAGCCGATCAGAGCCCTCCCTCTTTAGTTCAGGGTCCAGTGATTGCCCAGACTAGGCGGGAAGGGGAGGCCAGTTCTCGAATCCAAGGTCGACAGCTAGAGGAAAAAGTGTTAAAATTTGGACATTGCCCCAGAATGCGAAATTGATACTCACGCCAGGGCGGGGTGATGAACCTGTTACAGACAAAAATAAAACGCCCGTCAGTATATTCAGAATTGGACAATAAGACAGAGCGAGGGAAAGCAGACCTCTTTTGCTTGCCAGCAGCCGCCAGGCCGTCAAGCTTCTCGAGGTCGGCAGCGTCTAATTTCTCGGCGGCAGCGATGGCGCCTGTGAAGTTTGAGGCAATACGCGCGGGCGTGACGGACTTCGGGAGAGCGACAATTCCTTTGGCGACTAAATAAAGTTGTGTTCAAAGTCAGAACAGCGCGTGGATGGTGACGCGGGTGACGGCATGCCCCGATGTACGTACCGAGATAGCCCAGCAAAACATCGGCTGTCTGCAAAGAATGTTTTTCCGCAATGCTGGTCGCGACCTCGTCCGTCAAAAGGGGAGAACCAGTAGATCCGAGAGGAGAATAGGCTTGTGGCACAATTCCCTTCGATTTGAGGTACGAGATCAGCTTGTGCTGGGGGTTATACACGTGCAGCTCCAGCTGCAGTTGCGATCCAGATCAGCAAATGTCCGAAGAAAAAGAATGCCCATTCCCACCTGGTCGACCACCGGGATGATTTCTGCACTTGGAAGGATCTCCTCTAGTTTGGCCTCCGAGAAATTGGAAACACCGATTGATTTGACCTTGCCTTCAAATGAACGTGAGTACGTGAGCGATCCACGCATCGGAGAAATGATCTCACCCTTTTTCACCATTTCCTCCATTTGCTTCCAAGTGTCTGTCAATTTCCATTCGTGATAGACGTCCCGTTTGCCGTTTGGGAGAGTAGGGAAGACAGGGTGATTGCCATTGGGATTTAGAGGTACGGGCCAGTGCACCAAGTACACTGAAAGTTTCATTCACACAAATCAGATCGAATTAGACTTCGTACAGCGAATGAGATCAATCTTACGGTCAAGATAATCAGTTCCGAGATTAGCCAGGGTCTGGTCCAAACACTCCTCAACGCGATTGTGATATGTACCCCACAGCTTGCTCGTTATCTGTGAAGGATCACGAAGAGAATCAGTCGTCTAGACAGTCTTTCCCAAGATATCACAGGACCCACAAATACTTCGGACCTAGGGACACCAGAGGCACGAATACCCTCGCCAACTTCCTTCTCATTCCCATATGCCCTATCGGGGAAGATTGCAGGGTCAGAGGACAGAAAACTCAGTGCCAGATGATTCGTCTTGGTCTCTCACCATGCGCAATCGATGTGTCTATATCCTACCTCCTTGAGAGCATAGGATACTGCGTTGGCGACCTCGCCAGGTTTAGATTGCCAGGTTCCTAAACCCCTAACATGAGAAACCGTTGACACGACAAGGGAAGACTGTCAGTGTCATCCATACCTAGCCCGATTGCGGGGATTTCAGCACCATTGTTTAGCTTGAATTTAGGTCCTCCGACTGACATTCTGGTGGTTAGAAGGAGATCGATGGGAGATAAGAAAGAGCTTCTATGTTCTGCCGCCTTTATGAGGAGGATTGGGACGATGCACGGTCCGGGCGGTCCGGATACCCCACACCGGTTTTATGCGACCAATGCACAAAGGAGGTTGCGTTGGATCGCGCAATTGCTGGGAGTCTGGAGATGAATTTTGGCTCTGCCAATGCGGATGGAAGAAAAAATGCTATCATGGCTGCAGGAAATCAAGAAATGGCTTTGAAAACAGCCATTGCAGCGCTACAATCAATCTCTGAAATTCGAAAAACACCGTCGAAAATCAACCAAAGTCGCTTTCAGTGTTTCGCTCACACAAAGTGGGGTAAGCGATCACACATGCATAAAAGAAATGCGTATGATTCGTTGGCCAGTGCTACTATCCATTTCGCGAAGCAAATACTGTGGCCCCAATCTTAACGCGTAACGTATCGCGGCATACAACCATTATGTATGTCGCAATCCTTGAAGCTCACCAGAGAAGTTGAAAATCTTCCTCAAAGAAGTAGGATGTCGAATTCGACGTTCAAACCAAATCGATAATGAGTTTGCTGTTGAATCACAAGACTGAGGATTCGACAGGATAGAGGTCCGCAGCAAACGAGACAGTTATTAGAAGCCGTGGTGACAGTCTTCCAGACGAATTGGAAGAGAGTCATCATGATATACTGAGACGACCGTACCGGAATACTCCAAGGTCGTCTTAACATGAACGGATCTGATGCGTTTCAATGAGCCATGGATTTACTCTGTAAAGATCATTCGCCAATTAACGACGCGGTCAGAAAGTTGAGACAACTGTACTATTCGTTGGCCACGCAATTCGAGGAACTCAGATTGAGCAGCCTGGGGGGTAATTGGCATTACAACGATGCACAGCAGAAAAAATAGCCATAGTTTGAAGAGGGAAGACGTCGAGAGTGATGGGGGCAACTTGAACTTCACGTTGAACTTTCACATGCACACGTGATAATGGAATACAAAAAGTCTTAGTTTACACTGACAGTACTTTGACTGTCCTAGAGCATCTCTAGTGCATCTCCATCTTCTATTAACTTTTCCAATTCTAGCGCGCTGGGGAGCAACAGAGCCTAGAGGACAGGAGAATGTGCCAGACGTGTGAGCAGGATGTGTGCTCTTCTTTCACAGAGTAGCGGCTGAGCTCATCCAGTTTCTTCAAAATTGCCCTCGATTACGAGAGTCTGCGCCCTTTCTCCAGTCCTCGCACATGGTTCTCGAAAGTTTTTTTGAGACTGGTTGGGTGCCAGATAGCGTCCCTCAGCCGTAGCCTTCAGCGATGAAGTCGACAATGCCAAAGTAACAAGGTCCGCACGATGAATAGATTTCCTCCGGGACTATTTATCATCGGTGGTAAGATACTACAATCCAGTTCCACATGACAGAGGCCCATTAATCTCGTCTTGCAGGAGAAGCCCTTCGCCAGATTGTCTAACATGACCCTCTTCTGTTCATAAGGCGCGAAGGTTGCAGGCCCTCTTTTCTCCATGATAGTGTCATTTAAATGGAGCAGACTGCAGCTTTCAACTCCTACATGCATATAACATACTCGAGGAATTCTCTTTGGAATGACGTCAAAGTTGCCCTCCGGCACAGTAAGTCAATTTCCGAATTAACATTTTTCTGAGCTGAATCTGGCATCAGGTCAACGCTTCTTGACCATGAATATAAGCGACCCCAACTCCGGAAAGAATCCTATCCAAAGCCCAGGAACGTGCCCCGGAAAGGCTCAATAAAGGCCTTGACCCTGGTACGTGAATTTTCAAACGCCAAAACACCTTGTGGTCAGCCAAGTGTAGGTACTCTTGCACTAGGAATCGATGTGCCAGCAAAGCCACCTGTCTTCCACGAGACTCGCCGCATTTGACCGCCTTGACGGTGAATGGAACTGTCTTTGCTGCTTCCGGAGTAATACCGAAAACGAAGATGCGCTTAGTACGGTCAGTATACTGGTTGGGCTGGTTCGCGATTATGACCTGAGGGGGAAGTATCGTCTCCTACGGAATTCCAGCAGATCGTGTAGGCTGCCTCGTCCTCTCGACGCCTCCCTTGTTGTGAGGTCTGCATCAGCCACTACGGCATTTCGGTTGCTCGATTTGTGAGATGGGTCGTCAAATACGGCCTTTGCGCGTCATGCCACTCACAGCCACCACATACAACATTCAATTCGAACCTTGGAAAGGAACACCTAGGACTTCATAACCGATTCAGTATCCAATATTTGCCACGTAGCGGACTCCTTGATGGTTCTAGAAGACATCTCTACCTTTTTCTTATTGCGACAGGCCTTTGTGTGAGTGTCGAACTAATGGTTACTCTTCATCTGCTACCTGCCACCCACTCAAGATGATTGCTCACAGTACACCCAACCTGGCCCTTTGGCCTTCATGGCATTGACGGACAGTGGTCTTGTTTCACAGAAGCTGCAACCAAGGAGATCAGGAGAGCGCAAAGATGGAACTGATGGTCGTCCTAGCCAACCTCTTTGGATCTTTCCAATATTTGCCAACAGGGAATCGCAAAGCCTGGGTCAAGATATCCATCATCAATATCTTGCCATCTCTTCCGGAGGGTGACATCCAAATTCACTGATCCAGCACGAGAAGGTTCTCCGCATATTCGAGGGTTATACTTTTGCTCTGGTCTCCCAACGGGGCATCGAATCAAAAGATATACTACCCATGAGTGGTCGTCGACACTGCATATATGACGATGACCCTACTCATATGTAAATGTACCTCCCAAACACAGCAATTCTCGTCACTATCCACTCCCTATTCGTCGCCAGTTCTGGACATTGGTAAATCGTTCAAAAGCGTCACTGAGCTTTGCAGCACAGCCGGAAATGGCCTCAATCTCAACAGCTACGCATTACCCAGCATGTCGTCATTCGTTACCAATGAGGACAGTCCTCTTGAACACAGGCTCAACATGTATTCTGATTTTCTATATCCATGGTCCAGTCTCTACTCTAGCTCGAACACATTGTGTTCGGCAGGGAGGTATTTGGCATCTCCAGGATTTGGTGCTTTCGGCGATGGCGGGCAGGACTGGAACAACTTTGAGTTGTACGAGATGCATCAAGGGCCCTGGTCGAGTGTGGACTTTCTTGAGTCGATTGTTGTCTTTTCGCAACACCGTAGCCCGTGCAATGTTGAACATGTCCAAGCGTTGAGTAGCCGAACGCCAGCAGGACGCTGTGGATGGACAGAGACCTAATCCACGTGGGTCGAGCCTAGGTAGCAGCCATAAGGGAAGCGACGGTCCTTATTATCCATCGCCTTGGGGAAGTGGTCGAAGGACAATGGGGGAACTAGCCGAAAGAGCGACTCATGAAGTGACTCGATGGTGCTGAAGATGGTTCGGAATTGGTCATGGACCCTTCGATGTCGTTTCCAAATACTTTCCTGCGGTTCAAGCGTTGAAAACTTGCCAGGTCTTTCTGCCATCTCTGCTGGAGGGCGTCAGTCTGGGTCGGAGCCAGTTTCTGTTTCGAAAGTGATATTGTTTAGCCTAGGCGGCTTTCAGCAAGATGACTTCGCGTACCTTCAGCCAATCAAGAATGGCGTCAATGGATTTGACCACGGCAGCTCTGTCACTTGAGGGTAGGCCCTCCGCAAGCCAAGGTCCAAAACGATTGCAGGCCAGTTTCTCCAGAATTCTCGTGCTTGCAGAGGCTCTTGCCAAGTGAAATCGCCATTCAGTATAAGATGGAATGGTCTTCCAATCATGCGTGCTGTAATTCCGCAGACATATGAGAACTTGTTGTAATTCAAAGGAAAAACTTTATACTAACATGTCGGCGGTGAATGGATCACAACGATCCAGACAGATTTCAGCCATCTGAGTGTGGTACAAGGCTGGCGGCAGGAAAAGATCTCCAGCACGGTTTGGCTTGGTAAGAAAAGAAGTGAGGGATGCACGAAGACCGTGAAGTGCTAGAAGAGTGTCTGAGACAGTCAAAGAACCTGAAGCTGAAGTTGAAGGTAAGGAGCCTCCCATTTCAGCAACAGCAGTGTTTCGACTAAGCGCCGCCACAAAGGGCTTCCGAATTGTGATCACCCTCTGGCCGTGGGGTAACGCCTCGATCTCGAGGATTTGACCGTAAATGCGATCGCTGATGTAGACGAGTTGCCTCTGGACAATGTGCTGCAAGTGCTACGCCAAGTCAGAACGGGGCCTAAGCCATTACTGACCAGCAACTCGTCAAGATACTCACTTTAGAGGAGACTTGACGATGTATCCAATCTATAAGTCGCCGTGTGAGTGACCAAATGAGGTCAACGTTGTGCACCGGGGCTGCTTCCAAGGTGGAGATATCGTACTTGATGTTTGACATCACATCTAGTAGCTCAACTTTGTTTGCATTGAGTGCTACAGTGTCTTCAAGAGTCTCGAGCAGGATCGAATCGAAGCAGGTCTTTAAGACGTTGTCGATGTAATCTATGGCCCCTTGTTGCCTGTAGTACACGTGGGCTGATTAGTCACCATCACAGCTTCTAGGAAAGAAATTTTTGGAGAGCACCTTGGTACCCTTAGCCAACCCGGACTGAGAATTGTCTTAAGAATCTGGCATAGGTCGTGCAGGTACCGAGCTTTGGGGTCCGAATACAGGTGACCAGCGCGGCTTGGGTCACCCAAGAAGGCTGCAAAGTGGGAATTCATTGCTACAACTGTCGTCGATATGTGCACCTGCCCAGCAGCCAAGACCTGCGTCCAGTAATTCGAATCCCATCGATACACAAACATCTGAGCCCTTTCAATGTCAAGTGACAACGACTCGGCGTCCCGGTCGCATATATCTTCCAACCAGTCGAATAAAACAGGTGTTTGTTGGTCGATGAAGCCAGGCAGGCTTGCAACGAGCAAAAGGACCTCATTGGACGATGCAAGTGCACTCTTGTAGAAATCATCAAGTAGAATGCGAAACTTCCCGTGAAGGTGTGTTAACATCGCCTGTGGAGACTTGGTCTTGCTGGCGGAGAGTACCGTATCTTTTGTCCAATGAGAGTGCTCTGACTGAAAGTTGGCCGGGCTGAGGAGCTGACGTTCTGAATGGCCAAAGTCGGAGATGGCAGCCTGTCAAACGATACATAAGGGACAGGAACAGAAGACAAATGAGGAACCCGACCTCAGCAAGACCCGTCACCAAAGTTTGAAGGGCATGAGATGAATGAATCCAGATCTCGTCGTTGTGTAGACTTATCGGATAAAGGTTGGCTTCGAGATGTGTCAAACCTTGGAAGAACTGTTCTCTGGCATCCTGCTCGCATTGATCAAGGTGTAGACCCATGTGATGTTTCAAGTACCCCCAAGTTTCGCGGCAGGGCCGGTGGCGACTGCTGTGTGAGCTACTCAAAAAATCAGTACCAGACGTCGAATATTGCAATAGAAAGGCGGCAGCGAAGCTGACCTCCAAGGCATAGATATCCAATGCAACATCAGCTGCGAACCCGCTTTCACCAGGAGAGAATGTGCCGCAGCCAAGTCAACGAGGAATTTGGGTTGGCATCGGTCACGATCGAGGAGATAATCACGGAAGGTGGCATGGTGCAGGCGAAGTCCCCGAGTCTGGTCGTACTCGAAGCGGTTGCTAAACTTATACCTTTCATAGTGGCCCTCTTTGTCGCTGGGTATTTCTATGAGAGAGTGCAGCCCTCGTAAGGTAACTGACACGTCACTCATTGACATATCAAGAAGATCTGCAAAGACCTGCAGTGGCTGAGGGCAATGCATGGCAAGCAGAAGGGAAAGGATGCGAGAAAGGTTCTGTGGATAGGGACATATTTGCAGGATTGACGTGTATAAGTCGTCAATGGCCGAATGGGTGCCACCGGAATTCAGCACGATATCGAGCTGTCTGACGGGATGACGCATAACATCGCCAACCAGATTGAGGACGGTTGCTGGAAAAATGAAGTGCCCAGATGATTTTTCAACAAGGAGGTCGAGGGTTTCTTTGGCAGGCCAGGATGTCTCTGACGTCGAAAAAACGTCTGAATTACGCTTGACAATATCGGCGAAGCCGTTCTGGAGGTAAATCCGGATGTCGCGGTCTGGATTCCACGACCGATCAAGAGAAACTCGAGTTGTCCTACGATTGAGGTGAGGCTGGTCAAAAGCTGTGCGAATGGACGCTTCAGGTCGGCTGGCAACGAGAAAGCGCAAGCGGATGTTGGACTGCTCCAAGAGCATCGTGATGCATTCAAGGATTTGCTTCTGAGGTTGCACCTGACAGGCGTCTAATCCGTCTATTACGACCAGAAAGACCTGCGACGGAGGATCAAGCAGCCTTTGTAGAGGCCCAATGATGAGCGCACGGAGCTGAGTCCGGATGTCCTTGGTGTGGAGAGCTGGGTCACGAAACATGGCGCGGTTGGCATGTTCCTTCAACTCAGGAATGGCCAAAGCCATTTGATAGACGATTGTTATGATGAGCTTCTGCTCGTCGTCTCGTCCTGCTTTTCCCTTGAGAAAGAAAAAGGATGCTGCGAGGAAATTCCTGTCGGGTAATCGACAAAGCTCGGCGATGGTTTGCAATATTGCGGATTTGCCTCCACCAGCTGGGCCATAGAGCCACAGAAGGTCTTGATCGTTTTCTTCACTGTGCAGCCACTTCAAAATATATTCAAGGACCTTGCGTCGAGTCTTCGGATGACATGTGGGACGCTGAGTACGTTCATGGGAGTCATGAAGTGCATCCGCAGCGATCCAACGGCTCAACACCTGTATGTCTGGAGTAGACGAATACTTTGGTAAAGATAATTTGCAAAAAGATGGCCAGACTAACCTTCCTCTTGGCGGTCGTGATAGTGCGTTTCATATAGAGTATAATTGCCTCCGACGTGCGTAAATACACTGTTGGAGACATGATTTTGGTTGTTACTTCCAGCAAAGAATGAGACATTATGCTGAGCCATAAGAAGGCCTTGAGAAGAAGTATTGAGGCGGTATTGGGTCTATATAGATCATGGTGAGGTCAGGGCAGTGCGGGAGCTGTGCTGTGAATGACAGTGGCAGTCGTGATCAAAGCCGTGCTCATGATCATTGGCCTTGATGTCACTCTTTCTTCGCTTCCCACATATTCAGACGTCCTTGGATCGTCAATAGGACGTCCAGCAATTCCTTTTGGATAGGGTTTACTATTTGACGCTCTGGCCCGGGACTGGCAGGACTGTCAACGAGTCTGACGAATGTATTGTGCGCTCGATTATTGGACAAGACACAAGCAATGACGAGGCCACCAGTCTTTCCGCGTTCGAGCATCCTTGTCCTCGGTTCCAACTCCATTCAGTCTCTGGTTCCTTCGACCATAATCTCGCAGCTTGAATCACTGCTAGAAAGCCATAGGTTGGAAGATGCTTACAATTTGGCAGACCAGCGGCGGAAGAAACTTGAGGAGAGTCTGGAAGTAGACGAGGACGAAGTAAGTCTACGAAACGTTAGCTGCTATCAATGCCGACACTGACTATCGTGCAGGCAGAAGAATTGCGATACGTATACCAAAGGATAGGATTCGAATGTTTCGCAGAAACGCTGTTCGAAGACGCAGGGAAACACTTGTTCAACGGAGAAGTCGATCCAAGGCTACTCATTAGTTATTACCCGGACCTCAGAGGGTCGTTGTTCACCGAAGAAGAGACTATGGACGTCTTTTCAGGCGTCGCAGAACATATGCCAATGGAGGCATCCGTGGACGACATCAGTGAGTATTATTTCTTGACCTTCCGCAATCTCTTGTCGCATATCCCTCGAGCTCTGTTTTCTTCTTTATGCTCGCTAGTGTATATACCATAGACTCCCATTGATTTGCATCCTTCTCCCCCCATTCGCGCACTATGTTCCTGTGTTGGAACTGATGTCCAGTTGTGTCGAACCTAGTCAGAAACTACTCGCCTCATCTGGCCCCAGACACGCGGACAGCACCTCCAACTGCGGAATTACGTAAAGTTTTGGGTACTGCTGCAAGAGAGATGCTGCTCAATTTCTTGAAGAAGAGCAGGACACGTCGGAGCGTTTTCAAGGGCAACGGTGTTGGGAGCACCGGGGAGCCAGTAGATATCGTAAGCCACCTTTCTATCATTGATATCTTGCGAAACAGGCGACGCTCATTCCACTCATTTGAAGGCAATCGACACTGTTCTAGCTAAGCTATATGCCGAGTTCGAGAAGACCCAGGAGCTCTATGCTTTATTGCAAGAACCAAATCATATCTCGGTCCAAGAGGTTGAGCCTATACTGAAGAGCAACGGGCAGTACAATGCGCTGTGTATACTCTATAAGCAACGAGGAGAAGACGCCAAAATTCTCGACGTGTTAGCAAAGTAAGCACATAGGTCTTAAGACATTCTCTGCCTGGTCATGCATATTCTTTTCTGGCAGTCTCATTGACGGCAAGTGGTCGGACGAAGACATCAAGGATCCGGTAGCACAAATGGTCAACCTATTGACTGAAAGGCGTGATAGAGCTCTGACGCAGCGCTGGGGTGTCTGGCTGACTAAAAGAGACATGGATAATGGTCTGAAGGTGGGATACAATGTTGTTCTATTCTACCTTTTCGTTGACGTGCTCTGTCACACCTAGCTTCTCATGCCCCGGGATGCTGGTAAACGGCGGGACAAACCTGAAGAAGATATCGCCCTCCTTGATGAGATTCAAGAGGCAAACCCTGCTGCAGGCAGTCAGTACCTGGAATATCTTGTGCTGCAAAGGCGGACTACGGTGCGTTGTCTTTTGTTTTGTCTGTTCGCTCGACAGCTGTTTACTAGTGTCATCTCAGTCTAGGGAACTGCATATGCGATTAGCACTATCATGTATCGATCAAGTGCTTTCCTTCCTAAAAGATGAATCTGTTGCAAAACTTTGGAGGGCGAAAGGTAACCACGTCGCATTCTGCCATCTTCAAGACTCATAGAGCCTTTCTCAGCGTCCTCTTACTCCTCGTCGCGACATGACAACTCTTTCTTGTCCTATTTTGCATCGACAACGCCGGATTCCGAGCATAAGAGGGCAAGGCTAAAGACTATCCTGCTGCTCGCCGGATCTTCGCTTTACGATCCTGAACCTGTACGCCAACGTCTGGCTGAATGTGAAAAAATCCTGAAGCTCGAACTTGCTATCATTGATGGGAAAGTGAGGATTTCTGCATCTTGACCCTATTGAGAGATCCTTATCGGAGTTTTGGCAGCTGGGCCGACATCGGTCTGCTCTACAAATTCTCGTCAACGACCTTAGCGACTCCACCTCTGCCGAAACCTATTGCACGCTGGGAGGCGACATTGTCCCGCCAAAGGTGGCCCAGGCAATTGCAGATGAGGCAGGATTGCAGGATTGGGTTACGGTCTTGTTCGGGCTTCCGCCTCCCGCGAAAGGCGTGAATGGGAAGACACCAACGCCAGTCTCAATGACGCGACTGAAAACCGTCAATGAAGATCTGAAGAAGGAGCTGCTGAGGGTCTTGTTAGAGGTCTACATGGATGTCAAGTAAGCGTGGGCGACCTTTCCGTCTGATGAATCTCATGCTGACTCTTCTCAGCAAATCAGACCGTGCCGCACAACTTCTCAATAGTCAAGCCGTGAATCTTGATATCCTGGACGTTAGTGCCAATTCCGATCTCTCTGTCTTCCAACAGCGTCTGACATGGCATTTTCATAGGTCATTTCGCTAGTTCCTACAAACTGGCCTGTCAACTTGATGACTTCCTTCCTCGCCCGCTCGTTTCGGCGGACATTGCATATCCAGTACGAGAGCAAAATCATCAAGAACATCAGCGCCGGGCAAAACCTGGAGGTAAGTGCACTTTTTCACCAGATTCTTATCTTCCGCGTTTTCTCTGACAAATTCATCTTTTCATTCAGGTCAAAGATCGTACATGGGATGTTCTCCGCGAGGAAGGTGCCATACTTGAGGAGGAGCTCGTGGAAGACGACGACGATGACACCGAGGACGAGGCAGGTCCTCGGTCATTCGATGAGAAGGCTGCCCTGTCAAACCACGTCGCGATGCAAATCGTGCCTGGATTGGACGACACGTTGGTCAAGGCGGCACAGCATAGATCTGGAGAGCATGATACGGGGATAGACGATCTGAGATGATCTGTTAGGATGTGTTACATTACTTCTAATATGCCGTGGGGGATTTCCCTGCTCTATTTGCCATCTTCTGACCTCCGAAGGGTGTTGTCCAAGTCCGTTGCAGTTGGCGACGGTGAATGAGTGACTCACTACTAACAAGGCTTGCTGACGGTGCTACAAGGATGTCATGCCCCCCATTTTTCCTTGTCGGCGGTGGGTGAAACGTTACCGAGTGAATTTCCAGTGTTGAAGATGGGAATGCCGTTACGTCATTACTTCATCCATTTTCGCGCGGCTGCCTCCTTGGATGTCGTACTTTGCAAACAGTACCAGCACTTGTTGAACCACGAGAAACAGGGACAATGCTTGTAAGTGAAGGATCATGCGGCGCAACGCGCATTACGAGTCTCCGACAATGACTTCTCCGAGTACAGGCTGCGACTTCTCACCCAGTGGCATGTTTTCTTTGAATCTCGAGAACTTTTTGGAACATTGTGCCGCACAACAATCTAGTTGGCGACAATGAAGTAGTAAAAGTGATTGATGCTAGCGCTAGTCAAGACAGTCTGAATTGAATTTAACTCCAGGCAGCTTGGTCCTTCGGAATTAGAGGTCTCGCGTGGTCAAGTGGCAGCCTGTGATCGCAGATCTGGAAAGAAGTATTCTCGAGTCGCCCTAGAACGTTCTTCTGGTGTACCAGCCTTGCGAATTTCGATTTGACAGAACAGGGCACTGCTTGCGTCTTGCTATTTAGGAAGTTTTCCAACCCTGATGCTGATCTTCAGGCGCTTGGATTCAGTTTGCAGCTCTACCCTGATCAATACCGGCAAAGTTTACTGGTACGTGTTACGGACTCTATGTATGACAATTTAGAAAGTCAAGAATAATTGACAGTTGAACGGCACGACAGAAAGCTTACCATGAAAACAATGCCGTGATCTTTGCTCATGCCGACTAGTGGGGCAACCTTCTCTCAGAGTGGGAGTCTCCTTGCTTTTTGGACAATAAATATTGCGATTTGAGAGTTAATACGTGTGAAGGGCGTACATGTTCCATTTGTATTAGTTGGGCCCAGGATCCCCACCGCAAACTTCGCGCCAGAAAGCGAGTAGTTCTTCACCAATTGCCAATGAATGGACTGATATTCGCGTAAAACGTCGGACTGGCAGCAGTAACATTAGGGCCTCTCACAAAGCGGGAGCTGCCTAGGCAGGTACGGCGGGATTATTGTCGATCAACGACTTGCTCGCACGCGCCCTCTAGACCTGTATTTTGATGTTATCTCTTACGGTGGTTCTCTAGGAGATTCTGTGGGCCCGAGTGGACGATCAGGAGTGGGTCCTACATAAGACCCTTTGAGCCAACAATAAGTCAAAGAAAAGCAGTGTAACTTACTTCTACGTTGCTACCTATCTTACCTATCTGTCGCAAGTGGGTTTGGACGCTTTCCTGAATTAGCACTGTTCAGGGTACCGGCCAAAGACTGTAACCAAGAAATTGTGGTTTGGAATTTGTAGGCCACTAGGCTGTGAAAGATGCGTAGAGTCTAAGGGAGTCCTTTATCGACTGCTTTACAAAAATAAGGTCGAATTAATGATAGAACTGACCTAGAGACAGCGATATGCTATGTTCGCAGCATCACCATGTGGATTTTACTTGCCTCATCAGCGCATCTGGCACGTCGCGAAGAAAGCCAACTTGAACTGGGGATTGAGAGTCAGAGTCTGCCAGACGAAGGTTGACAAGTAAGTCTTGGTCATTGTCACACGTCAAGTGAACGCGATCCACTGGTCATTAATCATTAATTCATTGCCCAGGCGGGACCCAAGCCGCCCGAAGTCTGCCGCAAGGCCACTGCAGACTACAGTATAGTAACTCAAAGCTCAAGATTCCGAGTTAAGGGACAGCATTTGACCAGCACGCTTATATACCAGCATTATAAGTCAAGGACGTTATGGAAACCTTCCATACTATTAATGATCCAATTCTAGCTATTATGATTCTTCAAATAACCCTCTACATCCAGGTCGAAAGTAGTAGAAAGGTCGTTTGCTTTAGCCGAGTAGGGCATCGTGTATCATATTCTCCGGGATCCTTGGCTTGAATTTAATCCTCGTGTGCGGCGGGAAGCTAAGTCGGTGATAGCCCCTTCAATGAGTATACTAAAGGAAAGAATTGCTACACGTACCTAACCATCGCATTTGTATATTCCAGATGGCTTTCGGCAGTTAGTTTCCTTCCTTCCATGTCCACTGGGTCCGTGATTTCATAAGCTGTCAAGATATGGGCCGCCATGATCCACAAAGTGTCGCGCGCCATCACTGTCTGTTATTCAGTCGCTTGAACCTGATCGAGATAAATACGAACTCACATCGTCCAGGACAGGATCGGCGACCAAAACCAAAGGCCAGGTCAATATCGGAGAGGTCAGGATTCACAGTCCCATCAGGCTTCATGAATCTTTCCGGTATGAATCGATCGGTATGAAGACCAAATATACTCTCATCCTGGAGGATCGCCCAAGCGTTCGGTATCATGATGGATCCTTTGGGTATATGATAGCCTTCATACACGTCGTCCTGCGTACATAAGTGGTAAATGGCGAAGGGGGTGACCGGATGCCAGCGAAGAACTTCGTTGACGACGGCTGAGAGGTATGGCAACTGAGACATGTCGCCAAATTCTGGGAGCCTATTGCCACCGAGGAGCTCATCCAGGGACTTCTGCGCCTTCTTCTGGACCTCAGGGTGAAGGGCCATCGCCAGAGCGAAGTTGTAAAGGGCACAAACAGTCTGTTGAATCGATGGAACAACGCCTTCTCAACCTGAATACAATGTGGCTTACCGTGTCGGCACCACCTACTTGCGTGATCAGCGAATTGAGTTTACGAAGACCAAAGACGAAGCTCACCAAGGTACGCATTTCCCAATACATTCCGCATCATCTCTATATCACTTGGAGACGTCACAGATCCGTCCTGAACTTCATAGAGGAATTTGGATGCAACGGAAGGCACCGCAATGCCTTTTCGCTGTGACATCATTAGCCTATAGGTGACGATTAAGGCAAGGCAGATTACCACTTGAGATTGGACCTCTTCGTATGGACCCATGACGAGAGCTAGAGCAAGGGGTCTTCCTCTTTCCGCCACCTTGTGGAACTGTATACCGGGTATCCACTTAGGCAAATGCTTCAAAATCGGGAAGACGTCCACTGCATCGGATGTGATTCAATAAACTTCGAAAACTTGAAAAAAAAACGAACCAAGATAGCCGCCTTTTGCGACATCCGCGAAGATGGCATTGATTTTCTCGGGGGTCTTGATGAAAGGGTGATCAAAATCCTTTGGTGTTATACCATATGTAATGGACAAGATGGCGTCGACCGCCGCCCTGGAAAGCCAAAGGTCAGTCCTCCTTGATCCATTTCATGCATTTAATAGCTTACAATCTCAGATCGCCTTCATGGTCATTGGTAGTTAGCAATCGACTGAGAAGTCGTCTTGCCGCCTGAACTTCGTGATTCTTATTAACTGTACTGGCATCGGACGTATCAAATTCGCGCCTGAAAAGGCGTCGATGGTCTGGGGGAGTCATCAGACTCTGAAGTTTCGTCATTGCAACAGCGAGATTACCTCTCCAGCGTTCGGTGTTGTCCATGAAAGGTATGATCCAACTTGTTCCGATGCTTGGCAAACGTCAGCTGTGTATGTCGCGAATGCGACAGAAGCACTCACAGGTCATTCAGCATCGTTGAGCGTGGCCTTGCAAACCAATTTGTCAACGCGAGTTTGAGTAAAGGAAAAGAATTAGCTTGCCTATCCGAATAGATGCTGGCTCGCTTCACCAGCAGGTCTTGGATGACCTTTGCAGTATTCAGGATGAACATCCGCGTTCCAGGTACCTTTAAGCTGAGTATATCGCTATCTGAAGCACTCCTTGAATTTCCATCGTACTTTGCTAGAAGCAACAAGGACGTACTGTACGCCTTGCCCCACTCAAGGTAGACTTTCCACGACTCCTTTTGTGGGAGATCGAATATGTTCCCAACGATAGGCAGAGGAGGTGGTCCTGGGGGTACTCTCTCCTGCTTGCGAAGGATCAGAAAGAACGCGACGCCGCCGAGAAGGACGCCAGCGATCAAGTTTAGACCTGGAGGACCCATGACTTGCTGGAGAGGAAAGCAGAGGGAAAATTGCTCTTCTGTCGGTATTTTTGAGATCCTGAGACCTCATTTCCGAAGCTTTTTCGATTTTGTCTCCGGTAAGGATCAAGTACAGCATGAGGCTAGTAGGCGATAACGCTTTAAGGGCGGTGAACTGGTTTGTACCCCAGGTAAGTGGACCGTTTTCGAACAGATGGAGAATTACGGAACCGACTTGCCCTGGGGATTTAGAGATCATTGCCTTGACGGCCCATTTTGACGCCTTTGGGAAGTAGACGCGCTATGATGAAGGACAGTGAGGAGCATTCATTGAGATCAACTGGTGAGAAATTGAAGGGGGCGAAGTAAAAGTCGGATTCGCCAATTCGGGAGTTGCCTTTTGGCGAGACCACGTGTATGCTTCCTATCTGGGACTCGAAAAAGCCTCAAGAACTTGAAGAAGGCCTGCTTTTTTCTTTGAATACTTTTCAAGGCTTTTCAACAACTCAAGCCCAGACAGATAGGATAGGATACTCTATGGACTCGGGAATAGATCGACGATCTGCGAGCTCAAATTCCAGACACAAGATTCTACTCGAGTACACGTCCCCATGAGCCATGCCCTCTTTAAGTTTCTGACTTGATATGCCATTTAGGATGCAGTGTCACTCTCGCACTGGCAGGGGGACCACTAAGACGCTTTTGTGTGCCTACAGTTCCATACGCCATACCCCCATTGCGAGTGTCCGTTGTCCAATAGACTGGAGATTTGAACCACCATATGTACCAAGCACAGTTGCAACGTTATGAACTTTGCTTCGGTTCTGCCGAGATTTTCGATTCTCGAACCCCACGGTGCGTCCTCCTCTGGCGCTTGACGGTCCGACATTCGTGTAGCTTCAGACAAGATATGGTACGCATCATTTCGGTGGTACGTGCTGAGCCCGTGATGCACCATCGTTGACGGCGCTATCATAAGCCAGAAGATAGGCGGCGCAGGCAAAAAACCATGACAGTAATCGACATATGCATTTCACCGAAGCCATTTTTTGCCAACGTCAAATTTGAACGTTGCTGTCGAGGATATCTACATATGTGCTCGGTCCTCACGTACTCCGTGCACTTCGGAAGAAGATTTGTACCTCAAGATCTCTGTCATTGCATATCCAGAGTGCCTTTTCACACTGCTTCAATTCGTGAGGTGCTCGTCATGGATTTTGAATCAACGGCAGAAGGTCATGACCAGCAACTACCATTAGGGCCTGAATAGCTGAAGAGCTTTCGTCAACGAATCACCTCTGGTGTTTTAGCGAGCTGGAAGGCATCACTTAATATGCCAACTTGCGTCCGGAGCATCTTTAGATAATTTGGATCCAGAAAATAGCCCTATCATTGGAAGAGCGTACGATACTCTATACAATAGATGACAGGAAGACTAATGTTATCTTCTAAAACTTGAAGCCTCCAGCCAAGCCCATAACGTTCTTGGGATCTACGGCTCGCTTGATTGCACGTAGTTTGGGCAAATTGTCTCCGTACAAAAGCTGGAGAGGTGTATTACCCAGAACGTAATTGGGGTACCGAATATCATCCCAGCGACTCTGACCTTCCTCCACCGCGACAGCTTGGACCTTGTTCGCCAGATCCCATAACGCCTTATTGAAGTAATCGTCGTCGTCAGGGGAGCTGTAGGTTAACCAGGGGTTGCATGGTGTGACAGGACGAGAAGGGTCGTGAGGGTATGCGGAGGGTGAGGTACTGTGGTTGAACGCGCCGTAGAAGGGCTCAATACCCAGCAATGAGGAGGTGATGGACTTCCCATCAGCGACAGCTTTCGCGTATGCAGCGTCGACTTCCTGTTGGATGGCAGCCACAATCTTGGGAGTGTATTTGATGACGGGTAACATGTGAGATATGCCTCGAGAAAAGGCATCCCTGGAACGAAATGAGTACGTCAGTATAGTCTGTGTGAATGAAAAAGTAAGAGCGCTTACGTCTGGACGACATTGATTGCCTGGAGGAAGTTGGAGAATGACCGAACAGAGACATCAGCTCCGATGTTGGGGATATCTAGGAATGGCTGAAACACGCTCGGCTGTTGGGGTTCAGCGTAGAACATGATAACCTGCCAGATGTCCTTTCGAAAGATAACAACAAAATTTTGAGGAAAGGATTGATGAGACTTACTGAGCCTCCAGAATTGACGTAAGCCGCTGCCATTTGTGCTTTCTCGTCCGTGTTCTGTAAGCTGAAATTTGAGACTGCTTGTGCCACAGAGTCTGCCTGAGAGGCATCGTAATTGATCACACCAGCCTGTATTCATAGAAGTCAGTCTAACTCATCGAAATTTTACTGAGTAGTAAGGACCATACCCAGATTTTGCCTAGCTGAACAGCTTTGAAGGTGAGGCTTGTGACGATGCCGAAGTTATTCAGACCACCCTTCAAGCCGAAGAAGAGTTCAGGATAATTGTCATTCCTCACTTGAACGAAGGTTCCATTTGGAAGGACAAGATCGAAGGCAAGGATATTGTCAATGCTCAGGCCGACTTGGTCCGTGACCCAGCTGTAGCCACCACCGAGTGCCAATCCAACGCCTGAAGAGATAAAGTCACCCCGACAACATCACACAAAGACCCTTGCTTGACTTACCAACACCAGCCACCCGACCGCCAGCTACGGTGACGTTGAAAGGCTCTAGGTCTTCGTATATTTGGTCCCATGTTTTCCCGGGTTGTAGGGTGACAGTTTGAGATTTAGCATCGTACGTGGTATTTCTGAACTTGGTCAGAGACACTTGGACACCCGTCGTTGAACTGAAACCGCGGTTGGTTGCATGGCCACCAGCAACAATCTGGGTATGAGCAACGTGTAAGAAGAAAGTCTCAAAGCAGACTCGACGAACATACTGCGAATGGCGATCGGATGTCGGCACGTCCGACTATCTGAAGCTGAGGAGACGGATGAATAGACGACCAAGCGTTAATCAAAAACAGGACTTACAATGGTGCTCACGTCCTTTACGGAAGCGGGTTCAACTGAGCAGGTAGCATTTTGGGAGCTCGAGAATTCAAAATGGGCGATATCCTGAGCATAGGTGGTGGAACCTTCGTGATGTTATATTAAGAAACCTATGATCGATTAACTCAAGGGGTAGACCTACCAGGGAAAAAGACAGAGCCAGGAAGGGCTTGCTTCAACAAATTGCAAGCTTGGGATGCACCTCCTGCATTCGTTGAAGCTGCCGCAAAGGCTGACAAAATGAGGGTTTGTAGGCAATAGAAGGCTTTCCGCTGCATTGATGCGTCGAGTCCAGTAAGGCGATGAAGGCGAGACTTCCTTTTATACTTGTACTGTGCATGTCGGGAACGTCAGCGCTAAAGCATAGCGATCAGCTAGCCCCTCAATTACAAGAGACCTGAAACATCTCCTGAGTTATCTTGTTGTCTTCATTTTGCTGCAATTAATCCAGCTCCGTCCTATTGTCGATATGGCTGTCGCTATAGTCATCTGAACCGAAACGAGCTGCAGAAAACCGGTTTATTTCGGCTAGTGTCAGCTGCACGACAACTCGATTGAACTCTCAAATCACGGCTGGTGTCCTCATCCGAATGGGTGCCCGAACGACATCACGCCATTCGCACCCTGCTCAGTGAGATAACAATCGTCCATCTTGACGGTCGCTTATGATAGATGATGAGTGGTGGTTAGCAGCACAGGGTGCAGATCTCAATAAATCCTCTGCATTTATGGTGAAAT
>NHYE01005302.1:0-20769 GCA_002938385.1 Gymnopilus dilepis | reverse complement strand
ACTCGCCTATCTCAGCTCACGAAGACTCACCACTCGGCGTCACAGTAGGGTAAGACGTCTGGGAAAGACGAGCTTGATGACATGCCATGAACAAGAGAATGGTCAGCGAGTTGACGAAGTCCGGAATATGGCGGTCCTGAGTACGCAGCACCGTTTGCACCCCCGAACGAGTTGGTCTGAGCTGGGACTTGACGCCCGGGGTGTCGCTGAACAGCGTTGATCTGATGACCTATCGTGATTTGTTGACGAAAGCCAGCTCCCTGAGGGGTGGAGGAAATGTCCAGCGGGGGATTGTGGCCCCGAAGATGGGAGGTGGGTTGACTTGCATGAGATTGGAAGACTTGACCAAGGCCGTGGTTGATGTTTTGCTGTGTAGGTGTATAAACCTGGACAGAGCTTGTGGCGCGAGGTTTCGATCTCCAAGGGGTTGGAACGGTGCTGAGCGCAGAGCTGCTTGTCGCAGACCGCCCTAGATTTGTTATGAGATCGATGATGGCGTAGCGCGTCAGAGGGAACAGCACACCTCTCATGTTATAGTCATTAGCGAGGTTGAGGCCGGGAAAAAAGAATCGGGCTGGAAGCTGAGGGCCTTCGATATCCAGAGTCAAAGGTAAGCATGGTGCTTCTCAACCGACAATGACAGCTACTTTACATACCTTGGTAGGCCATAGGGCCAGAGGTTGTTGGGGTACCATTCAGGGAGGCGACCATTGTTGCTTGTATGGCTTGAGGAGGGGTTTAGGTAGTTGAGTAACAGAACTTGGAGGGAAAGCAAATAAAAGAGAAGATATCGACTCTGTTAATGAGGAAGAGCAGAAAATTCTGTATGGCGACCGGAATGCCAACGCGGTGTGAATGGTAAAATTCAACAATCTTCCAGATGTAGATAAGAATAGGATAACAATGGACCGACATTAGGACAGTTCTGGACTTTCTTTCGCACGTATATGACATGATCTGAGCTCGCCAACGGGGTATATTGACAATCTGAGAACAAATCCGATGTTTGCCAACCATCAGGACAATGAAAAGACCCTGAATCGACGATATTATTCGAGTCGCCACGGTCTTACTTCTGTCTTCTCACCCAGGTTTGATTCGCTCCCATACTAGCGGCTAGCCACGGACAAGGTATCCAACACGAACCGCTTTTCACACCTCCAAAAGCGCCTGAATATTACTTACGCCATTGTTTTATTTGAACCCTGAAGCTGTCAGTATCTTTAAGGTACTAACGAATATGATCCGGAAGGCTAAAACAGTATGCAGAGGAGTTGCGGCTATTCATGAAGAGCTGTGAGATCTCAGAGTCTTTGTGATATCGTATAAATCTGCGGAAAAGGCAGTCGAAAGAGCGGACTGGCGCCAGGGAAGCGCATCAGTGGCTGTGCCACATCATGGCGCAACCGCATTCATCACCGCATCTCCCACGCCTCAGTTTTCTTCATGTCCGTCATGATTCTCAGCGACGTGGTCCCTTCGTCTCTGAGCATCTCAATAACTCGGCCTACTTCTAAGGTTCTGATCAATTCTACCGGCTTACACAACACTCCTACCACGTCTTAGTAACAATATCATGAAAACTACGATTGCAAATTTCAGAACGAATGCAGGACTTTTGCTGCAGTTCACTTGCGTGTGTCATTTTGGGTCTGACAGGTGCGTTTGCTCCAATTTGCGTCCATGATATCTTGTACTGACTGAAGTCTTTCTGCCAGTGCAACGTCACTGGAAGGATTCTTAGTCCTTGAGGGTAACCTTGCTTCGTGGCCTTCACACAAGACCTGTGAAGAAGCTGCTCAACCTCAACTGCGACAAGTATAGGCCTCGGACACAAGTACGGCCAGGTGCCATCTATTTCACTCTTTCTTCTCAACCCGAACTCAATTGGGGTTTGGTAGCCAGGTCACGGGCTCAAGCTTTCCTTCTTTTCCCCAGGAACGGACATCCAACATACCCCTTGAACATGATATGTATTCTCTTCGCTCTTCTTGTCCATCTGTCATCCCTTGCCGACAAAGAGGAGTGATCACATTCTTCAACCAGACGAAGGATAATGTGGCCCAATTCTGCGGCGACACATCCGTCTAGCCGGTTCGCATCAGCTTTTTCAGACAGTGTACACGCCTATCCTTTGTCACCCCTCCCATGAACTCTTCCATGCGGATACCAAGCTCGAATGGAATCGGACGACTCGGTCATTACCCCACCGTTATCTTTGTCAGATCATCACCAGTAACCCTTGCGTCAACCGTTCGCTATTTCTCTGCTGCAGCTTCTTCCCATATTCAGTCGGATCTTCAGCTGCGAGCTCGTTATGAACGATGGAGACTCGTGAAATGCGAGCCCAGGAGTCCACGCAGTGGATGGAGAACCGATGTCGACAATTGGTCTCGAGGAAGAACATGGTCCACGGACGTGACTATCTTCACGAGGACTCACCCGCTTCTCGACGCAGTGTTGTCCCCCTGCCCTTCCTAAACACCTTTCGAATTCCTACAGAGGACATTCGCTTCGGGGGTCCTTGAGTCGCTTCTGCTAAGTGCGACAGACGCGCAAGCAGACAAAATAACCGTCGCCTGAGGTGGACCGCATCTCGCAGCAACTGCTGTTGCCCCTGAAAGTAGCCTCGAACGTGTTTTGGATCTGTTCCCCGACCTTCCTCCTCTACCAGGACGCGCTTGTTATGACGTCACGCCGTCCTCTACACCTCAGTTGTCTGCCTTCGAGGCTCGAGGCTTTACATTTCATCCTGTCGTCTGGCATCATGGCACTTAAACGTTGGGTGTGATGATTGGTCCCCCCTCCGACCACGCCGACCCCTGCATCAGTCTTTGTGTAGACGACGACTGTCTTTCACACCTCCCCACCACTAGTCGCAAATTCTTCCCATTGAGTTTCCTTGCCGAAAAATTCAGGCCCTAACGACGCGCAGGCTGCATCTCCCAGTGCTACCATCGACGTCAGTCACGTTGGGACGAAAGCTTTCTGGACAATGATCATTACTGGATGTATGTCATACTATTCGTCATGTCAGGGAGTGCAGCCTCAGATTACCCCTCAGGAATGCAAATCAAGCGAAAATGCTCGCTGGCAGTGCTTCACCTTCCTTGCCAGCAATCTTTACCCTGCGCTTCCTCTAGGGACAGCTCAACGCTCGTCGTTCGACTTTCTCGTCACTTCGCCTGCGGGTGTTCTTTTCACCTTGTTGCGATATCACGTGACCAAAATTCTTCCGATAGTTTCGGTTTTTCGCAATTTGCAGATGTAACTTACCACTGTGCCCTGTCTCCTTGGCTGTCACACCTATGAGTTGTTGACGATATTGGAGAGACCCTCCTTCGACCTTGACACCTATCTGCTAATCCGCCCTGCCCTCTGTCCACTTGCTGAGGTTTGTGATTCCATTTTTATTTGTTTTTCATTGACATCTGATGTTCTTTTGTTGCTTAACGTCGACAGAATCTCGATGAAACTCAGGACGCCTTTGTCCCGCTTCAGCTTCGAGTCGTTTTGGGCTCTGGGAAGGTGATTTGGCAAAGCTTCTCGTGGGCTCGAAGGCAAAACGCAAGAGATCCGCCACAGCACCTCCCTTACCTTCGTAAAACGGGGTAGGGTAGATTCAATATTGACTCTCAGCTATATTTGTTCATGAAGTTCTCTTCATCGTCAGTGCCTCATTGTCGTCGCTTTTATCAATGGCTTCTGGATGTTTAAGGCCCTGACATCTCTCTCTACCTCGAGTTCGGCTTGGGGCAATAGAAGTTGTCAAGAACATCCTTTTTCCATGCTCTCATGTCTCTTTCATCTCGGAAATGCTGATGACCGTCGTCTCTGACCAGGTCAGGACGTATTTACTGGCTGCGCTTGTCCCGGAATGATATATAGTATTATCAAAGCATTATGTGGTGCACTGTCCATATGCACATGCCCTTAATCGGATCTTACTGTATCGTTCTATCAAGATCGTCGATTATTCGGTGCGTCGCGCGGAATTTTTGAACTTTTGCTCGTCTCGCTGGTTGTGGGGGCGATTTCAGGGCATTTGTCCACTCAGTCCCACGTAAAGAAAGTAATGAAATTGGTTCCGCCTCCGGGTCATATTGGAAGTCGTGGCGACACTCCGTGAACTGACGAGCAGAACGTTACTTCAAGTGTTAAAATTTTGTTTCGTCGACCGCGTATATTAGTGGCTGTTACAGAAGACATCTACATACCACGAGTGAGTAATACATGAGATTTCGCCACGTTGAGAGAAGAAAAAGACCAAAATTGGGACATCTGGCGAAACTGCCGGCTGGCGAATCATATGGGGAGCGACGAGAGACTCATTTGATTCCGAGGTTCAGTCGAACTCGGGCCATATCGACCCGAGTTACCGAGCGTATAAGTCCCATCCACTTTGCCCTTCTTCCTATCTCCACGACCCTTCCGCTGCATCTATGTCTCCTCTCCGGAATCTTGCTTCGCAAGGAGTGTTTGCCTTAAGTACCGGCAACACCCTCACTCGAAGTTGTTGATGTGGAAGGTCAGGCCGCTGTGAGTATCGTCGACGTGAGTGGTCATGGCTTTCTCGCCTCTCTCTTTTCTCATTTCAGCCATCTCAGCCCGTGTCCGACGAGGCTTGATTGAGCGCTGCTCCGACGAAGACGTGCTCGACCCGATGTTTGAGGCAGGTTCTTCATCCAATTTTCTCCTCTTCCTCGTTTTGTTTGGCGCTGGACAGGACTGTGAAATTGGCTCGAGAGCATCAGCCGGACGCTTGCCCTGCTTCACACTCGTAGGCGATTGCAGTTGCTGGAGGTCATCCAATAACTCAGTTAGCCTCGGTTGCGGTGGAAGGCTGCACTCCGCGACTGTTTGGGCTTCTTCCTTGGTCGATTGTCCAGACCGCGGGTGAGGAAGGGGCTCGAAGATGTTGGACCACTGCGTGAACATCGGTTTGTTTTTGGCAGGTTTGAGTCGTTTTGCTTTGCCATCTGGCTTGTCACTGCATGTTTCCGCCCTAAGGAGGAGTTGTCAACTGATTCCAGGAGAGATAAGCAACCTGATTTACCTCTGGTTGATGTCCTCGTTGGTAGCTTCATGAAGCTCAACAAGATTGATCTTGGAGCTCGCCGCGCTACTTACTTGAACACGGTCAGACGTTACTATCTGTTGTTTTTCTGTCTCTCCTTGAGGGAGACACTCATGTGCTGGCAGATGAGTTTCATGGTTGTGGCGTGAATGTGTTATTGGACTATCCGTGCCTCGAAAGCCATTGTACGTGTGGCCTACTTGAGTGTTGGTATAATCTGTGTAATGATCTGCCATTGGCTGAAGATGGTGTTGTCTATCCTCTGCGTAGGGTGACGCCCGAGAGGACGAAGTCTCGAGGACTTCGGCATATATCCTCGAGCGAGGGAAAGGATGAATGACTGCTGGAAAAGGTGAGTTGTATGGTGGTGTGGCCAGTGAAGTAGACCATGATGGGAGGCCGCGAAAATGAGGAGAACCAGTATTCAGAGACTTGGCGGGATATGGTGCTTGTGAGGAGGTAACGCCGTTTGCCGCTGGCATGAAAAAATTGACTGGATTTGCGGCTGGGTATCCAGTCTGCTGTCGGGTGGTACTCATTGGACTAGCAAGAAAAGCCTCAGGATGAAAAACGACCGAGGATGTTATGCCCTGGAAGGAGTCATGGCCAGCTAGTGATGCATTGGTCGATGGATAATGATGCTGCGATGCAGGAAGTTGGCCGTAGTGGTCATATCCCTTTGAAGGTGAGGGTGCAAGGGCTGTCGTTGTGAGGAGACTGCGGGGAGTAGAAATGGACGCTGTCGCTGGGATCGGACGCGGAGAAATCTGAGTTCCTGGAAATGGTATAGTCCTTGCCCTCAAGCCAGACGACGGATGGATATTGGTGTTAGGAGGCCGCATGTGCATATAATTCTGAACAGGCCCATCGGTGGCCTGGAAGCCTCTTGCCTTAGATGGGTCTAAGGAAAACTTTGTGTAAGGGCTATGATCGCGTGGCTTATCAAAAGAAAAACTAACCACCCAGGTTTCTCGCAGTATTAAAGCCGGGGTAGAAAAAATGAGGAGGAAGGCGAGGACCTGAGGATGAAAATCAATACAGCCGCCTTTGTTGACTGTGATTACCATGCATACCCTGGTAAGCGAGTGGGCCAGTGTAGATCGTAAAACCAGTTGAAGAATTGGCCATGGTAAGGAGTTCTGCTGGTTCTAGGGCACTGAGGCAACAATGAAATGCTAATGCTTGGAGTTGAAGGGGAAGAGGAGAGGAGTATATCGAAATTTTTTATCTACTAGCTAAATTGGCAAACGTTCGAACAGTGGAAATCAACAATCATTCAGGAATGGGGTAACAATGGACCGACATTAGAACAATTCTAGACTTACTTTCACACGAAGGTGACATGATCTGACATCGCCAAAGGGTCTTATGGACAATCTGAGAACAAGTCCAACGTGTAACAACCATCAGGGACCCTCAATCAACCACATTGCCCAACTGGTGTTGCCTCTGGATTCTCACCGAGCCATTCTTGACCCCCAAATTTTGAGAGCTTGTAATCTGTACTCTTGTTGCCTTGTAACCAGGGCTCTGCATTTACTATAATGAGCCGTGTCGAATAATACAAGGATAACTCGGCGTGGAACGAGGCATTGAGCGAAGCCTTCAAAAGCGCACCGCTTCAGCGCAGGCTCCAGGCATAACTGACGATATCTCAAATTCCTGTAGGTCATGAAGCTGACTTGGCACGAGGAAAACGCTGACAGGATTTTTCAATCTTCGAAGTTGTCGGGGCGCCTAGAACAATGGCCAGGGTGCTGAGCCAAAAATAGTGCCTAGCCCAAATCCCGAAAATGAGCCAAACAACAAGGCATGTGCAGAGCGAAGAGCTTTGAGCCCGAAGCTTATTTGTTGACGCCAAGCCTACTTCCTTCCAATGAGTGTGTCGACAAGGAACCGGAGTGCAAAATCAGCAAA
This sequence comes from Gymnopilus dilepis, assembly GCA_002938385.1. Taxonomy (NCBI): domain Eukaryota; kingdom Fungi; phylum Basidiomycota; class Agaricomycetes; order Agaricales; family Galerinaceae; genus Gymnopilus; species Gymnopilus dilepis. The sequence goes on along the minus strand of NHYE01005302.1, from coordinate 13,775 downwards.
ATCATTAGCAGTTCACGACTCATGAGCAAGTAGCAACTAGAGACTCGACGCAAACATGAATAATCCTTGAAGAAGAGACGAACGACAATTGAGCGCACTAGATCTTGTATACCACTCTGAGCATTGACAGACTATCAGAAGACCAGGGCAAAAGCCATATAAGTTAGCTTAAGTCTCTATGAGAATGAACAGGCTTACCGCAATGAGTTAAAGGTCAGTGGATCCACGTTGCTAGTACCGCAGCTAATGCCATCCCACGCCCGACAGACCAAGGAATCGGCAGAAGGGGAGCAAGAGACATCAGCGTCCGGAGGTATTTCAAGAACTTGTAACGTGCAAGTGAATGTGCACAGATACTTCGGATGACCGAGCCAAAAGTGACAACTGCCAGAAATAACGTGTTTGGACGGGTGAAAAGAGCGAAGCCGCATGGAATCATGCAATTCGTCGATTCAGAAGCCATCCCAAGAAGAAAGTAAGAGCAGTCTGCACAGATATTATGACCTTCAGCGTCCGAACATCGATCAATCAGATTAAGCCTCCAAATACCAACGAGAGTCGCATGTTAGACTTGAGCTGGAGCAGATTCTTTTTGAGTGACCCATAGATAATGGACATATGAGTTGGAGGACTCGCCTAATGTAGCTTGCTTGAGACTCTCGTCCTTGAAATATTGCCATCTTAGAATACAATGTGTGGCTCAGGAGTCAGCGTCAAGTAAGACGAGAGGTGCATTTTACGACTCCTGGCCTCGAGTCAGGATGTGCCTTTGCGAGATGACAGAGGTATGACGAGCATATGTATTCTCTTACTCACATCAATATTTTTTGACATGACGGGGTCTCCATAAGTTTCGCCTCAAGCATGTCTGCTTAACCATCGTAGGAATGACTGCCCCTTAGGAAACCTTGTCATCATGACTCAGAATCGAAGCTGACTTCATAGAAGCGGAAGCTCTGAAGCGGGCCTGTGGGCACAGCTAGGTGATCGAGCACAGGCCACATGGATATTATATGAGAAACATAGGGTTGTTACGTGGCATTTGCAGGCGTGGACGATGGACGACTCGGATTGAACGCGGGACGCGATGATGGAAGGAGGCAGGTCCGAAGTCGCGTCATTGTCATTGATCAACTGCCTTTGCGGAAATGGTTCCTGGCACGTGCGTTGTACGTGCACGACGCGTGGACAAAGCGCCTCGTTCACTTCTTCAGAATCTTCCATCTGCCTCGAACACATTCCTTCTCCTCGAGCATGTCTTCACCCTGGTTTCTGCTATTAATGACATACTGTTCTTCTTTGCGAACGCTAAGTAGGGGCATTCTTCTCTCTTGTTGCCCTCGCGATAGGCGTGTTCACTGTTCCCTAGTATAAAGCATTTTGACTCACTATCTTGAATCTGCTTTCGCCAAATCAAAGGTCGTCCGCTATGAGTATCAGGTGGGCTGCAAAAACTTAGTTCTATTTCCTTCCTCCTCCTCGAAGTTGGCCGCCTTCAAATTACATTAGGGGGTTTCACAGTAGCCCAACTTCGTCCCAACTTCAGTCCAACTTAGAGTCCAACTTGATGCCCAACTTGGTGTTCAACTTCGTCCCAAATCCCGGGTTCAAGTGCGTGAGAGGTCAAAAAAATTGCGAAGTCAAGTTGAGAAACGAAGTTGGGACCCAAGTTGGGATGTAAATCGTGCTCCGGAGCCCGATTTGCGTTCCAACTTCCGAAGTTGGCTCAACTTGAGGGTCCCAACTTCGGTCAAGTTGGGATCAAAGTTGGGATCAAAGTTGGCCTACCGTGAAACCCCCTATTGCGTCGGCTTCCGATATCCTGATTCCACCCTTCCGCTTCGCGTTCTTGGCCACACCTTTTCATGAGTGGTACAGAGGGCATTGGTCTTGTGCGTCAACCACAAAGCACAGTATTGTCGATCTTAAACACTATGTCCGTCATCGCTCAGTGGCACGCTAGTACGACGGAGCCAGGTGGAATGCCCTACTTCACAGAAAGAAGAATAGGGCCTGAAGAGAGCATACGCTTCGTTGGCTACCAATTTGCTTTCATTCGGTATTTGCTTGACGTTCTTGCCCTGTCCGTGACAAACGCTTTTTCTGAATGCACGGTTTCTGGCACTGCAGCTGCATTTATTCGTCTCACTTCGACTCGGCATACGAGCACCTTACCAGCCCACGATGGTTATGTTTTACCAATCCAGTCGATGGCGTCATACCAGGTACGATTTTTGCATTGCACATGTCATGTCAGCCAGGAAACCGATGCTAACGTTCCTCGTATATACACAAGGGCGAGCATCTGAGGCGTTGATCTCGGATGGTCCGACTTCCTTTGCCAATTGGATTCGAGCCCTGCTACGCGGCTGAAACCTGCGAAAACAAGGAAACCACGAAAGATAATCGCACAACGTTCAAGACTGTGCAACACTGGAGTGATGACGGGCTGAATTCATTAGTGCTTTGTTCCGTATTCAGGTATATGGTGGCTGTCGTCGCCATCTGAATGATATGTAGTGGACATGGGCTGTGTTATGCCAAAGATAGCTCAATGAAAGACATACCTATATCATCTCAAGGTGTATAAAGCATTGACAGAACACCGTCATACTACTTCAACCCCGCCCAGTCACGAATCGAAACACACAATGCCGACATCGATGGCCGACCTTTCTCTCCTCAAAAACGCTGTAAATGTCACGATAAGTGGTGGCCACTTCTACACTGATCCGACACTCGGAAGAATTACTGGGGACACTCATAATTCTTTGCACCCGGCTGATAGTCAGAATTACATACATCCACCTCAGCAAGCTAGCGGCCGTGAAGAGTTCGATTTTAGCGACATAGTCAAACACCCGGACGCTTATAGCCTCTCCCAAAAAGAAGGCGAGCTCATTGGGAGACTGCAGCAGAGCTTCAACAAACTCAGGGACTATGTCGGCCTCTGCACTTCAGAATGGATTATAACCAGTGCGACGCTCAAGGCCAAAGCTGACCACTTGACTGCTCTTGCAAGCGTTGTAAGTATTCTTTCGAACTTTCAACTCTTCTGTGCCTTTCTAAATTTTCACTTTTTAGGCCACGTTTTTTGGTCTGTTGCAAATAGCTTTCATGACACTGGTAGCCGATATCGACTTGAAGTCTGTCAGAAATTCCTTCAATATCCTTTCATACTGTGCCTTGTTGGTCGATTCCTTTAGTGCACTTTTCTCAGTGCTCGCTTCCGGCTCATTTTCTCTCGCCGCCTCTCCAGCAAAAGACTACACTGCGCCAAAGCAGACGGTCGGCCTGCGTACCATTTTGGAGCAGATCAGAAGTCGAAAAACTGGTAACAATGACGGGAAAGAAGAAACTACGAAGGAGACAATCATGAAGAATGTCGAAGATTGCACGGAAGCCTGCAACAGAGAATATCAAATCGCTGAGAAACTGACGGTCAAATTACGGGGATTTTCCAAGCGCGATACAATCGAATATCCCATTATCCTCTTCTTCATCAGCGCCGGTGCCTACTTGTTCGTTGTTTCAACCATCATTTTTGTCATCCAGACACAGCCAAAGCTTGTCTCGATAACGATCGGTACAGTTGCAGCTGTTTTCACATCAATGTACGCTACATTCGCGACTCTTCACCTGAAGGATCGCTTTCTTCCGTGGATGACCGCCACTCATCTCGGAAATGTCCTACTCTCGCGTCCGGGAAGGAATAAAGCATCGGCGGAGGTGTGATCTTAGCAAAGCTGGGGATCACTGTACTTACTGCGAGACTTCTGAGTAAGTCAATTGGTCGTATAATACCGCCATGTGTAGAAAGAGATTTGCCACCTTACAATAGGAGATATTAGCCACCAGTCTATCTGAAGATAACCTTTCGAAATTTCATGAGCGAACCATACTCTACAACATCAATGACACTGTGTATGGCCGATCGGATTCGGGACTAGCGTTGAGCGAAGCGCGAATAGCATACGTCAAATCACTCCTCGATGGAATGAGGGAAACTCAAGATGTCATGAGGATCGAATCGCTCTTTCAGAGACCTAAGCCGAGGGTAGTTTGTGCTGTAGTAGAGCGTTTGCCCTGTGGCGAGGACAAAAGTCAATAATTGAAGAGCAGATGACGTGCGGCATTGCACTCTCACAGTTAGCAAGACGATCGTCAATGTAATTGGCGTAAGCTCCGTAATCCCACCCAGGCGGGTTATTACTGACGATGCTATTTACCATACCTGTAATAAGGCAACGCCGTTAGCCAGGGAACAGTGTCAACAATATAGATTACAGACCGTCAAGCAACGAGAATCCAGCATTGGGGAAAGGCGGTTTACCACTGGGAGCAGAAGTATAGAACTGTATAGTAAACATCGAACTTCGCCTCCCAAAAGCAGTGGCGCTGACGGGAACTTTGTTGATGGCCGAGTTAGTCCCACCATAAAGTTCAACCTCTACGAACCAGTTCTATCGTGACAAGCGATAGCGGTTTTATCACAAAGAGACGTTGATAATTGATCGTCAACTCACCGTATTTGTACCGAAGCCTTGATTTGCAAGATACTCCATGAAAGCCGTAATCGACTTGTTCGACATTGGCGCAGATTCTGGGGTCATCAAGGACTTGGCGTAGAACGTGTCCGTGGAATCTGGGATTCCTGTGGTATTCAGATGACCTGATTCTCCGAGGAGTTGGACACTGTTGATGTACGATCCAGGCGTGATTGTGCTGCTTGAGGGCTTGGGGAGCCTAGCAAGTAACGGGGAGATGACGGAATGGAACCGATCAGCAGCCGCATACCATCCTCCAGTGATGCCGAAGCTGACTCTTCCCTTGCTTGAACCAGCGCCAAGAACGATTTCAGCACCGAATTCCTGAGGAAGGTCCGGCTCAACAGCAAAGGATTGGAAGGCTGCAAACGCTGATGCTGCCGTCGCAGCGGACATGTCCCAGTAGTATTCGAAAATCGTAGCAGAGCTAGGAGCAGGCAGTGTCTTGGCTTGGATCGAGGTGACGATTCCAAAGGAGCTTGATGATCCGCGGAGTGCCTGTAAAGCGTAAGAATCACCTCAGGGGGAAGAACCTTTTGAAATAGAATCGTGGCGTACAAAAAAGAGGTCTGGATGATTTGAACTAGACGCTGTCACAATCGTTCCGTTTGCGAGGACAACTTGCAGGGCAGTGATCGTGTCCAGAGTGAGACCCCACTTCCTGGACGTAAATCCATATCCACCGTGACCTGCAGAATATGAATCAGTGTTCCAATCAACGGACCGAGAAGGGTGAGGAATTGACGATAGAGTTCAACTGCGAACTTGAAATGGAAACGACGAACGAAATGGATTAAATTATATACCTGAATGGCCCCCAATCCCTACGTACGGGCATACTCCGTGAGGCAAAGCCCTCCCATTGTCATTCAAGGCTAACGCAATGTCTCCAAGTCGACTCCCAGTCCCAATAGTTGCGATATGCGTTGATGAATCGACAGTCACAGACTTGAAGTTGCTCAAGTCGACTACAACGGATCCATCCTTCCCGCCAATTGCATTTGCGGTGTACCCATGTCCTCCACTACGAGCGACGGCTTTGTGGTTGTACTTCGTGCAGAGGGAGAGGATAGTCGAAACGTCTTGAGCGGACTTTGGGAAGGTGACAGCGGCGGGCTCGAACGAAAACCGACGATTTCCTGAGCATCAGGATTCAGGATATGAGAGGTCTGAGAGAATGGCAGAAGGTGTCTGAACGTACGCGAGGCACTAGCAGCGGCATATCCAGAACTTCCGGGAGTCAAGACCTGGAAGTGATGACCAGTGAGATCGGAGATGAAGTCTGCATAGACAACGGTGACGAGGGCGAATGCTCCTAGGAAGCGGAGGAAGAACTTCATGGACATCCGAGAAGAGGGAGATACGAGAGCCCTCGATAGTCCACCAAGAAGAGCATCACTGAACTCTTTATACAGGTTACATCCGAGCGTCAACAAACATGCTTTAGGGAATTGGCCATCGAGCGATGCAGAAACGGCGTTATTGATTGTGATCCAATATGAAAACTGGAAGCTCGATACCCCAAGTTCATGGGGAGGCGAATCGGGATGCGAACACCCCTAGTGTCAACACATAGATTGCCTGGAAACGAGCTCCTCTAATAATGGTAGGGCTAGTCTTTACGTATTGTGATTAATCACGTACCATCGAAAGCTTGGGATGTAAACTGACTACTGACCAGTGACAAGAGGTCCATTAGCCTCAGATTGTTGTTCTATGGATTCGTCGCGGACTAATTTCAAGAGTTGGCTTGATCACGGATCTTCGGAGCTGTGAATTTCGGTACTTCGATTACAAAGCGCTCTAATTGACACAGACGAAATTTGAAAAAGAATTGAAGTGGGTTGATGGTGATAGTTCGGTTTGAGATTCCCATTGTGCATTGCAATGCAGTAGGATGCCGTTCAGTTGAGGATCACGTCAGTGGTAGTGAGACGAGGGGTCAACGTTTTAACGTCAACGTTCAGCGTTTTAATGTGGTGTCGAAGAGCGTTGGAAGAGCGGACCGAGACAAAGCGGCAGCGTCAACAAGGCACGTGACGCAACATTTCACGACCGCTGTTGCCCGGCTGCTCTACCATTTGCTCTTCCCTTGAGAACATCCCACCGTTTGTCGACTTCGTACTTGGATTGTACACTATACAATGACGGGCGTCGCCGCGACCGCTCTCGATATTACTGCACATTTGGGAGGTTTGGCAGTACAAGTTGAACAATGGCGTTGAGGTGAGTATGACCTCGAATTTGCTGGCATTTCCGTTCTTGTGTTGAGATCGCTTTCTCATTGGGTTCTCCAGGCTTTCAACGAACGGCTAAAGACTCACAAGGGCATAGCTGAAGCTCTTTCGGCTGTAGGCCAGCACCACGTCACCTTGTCTCTCAATGAGGCGCAAGGAGAATTACTTCCGTTCGGGCGATTTTTTGACAGAAAACCCAGACGCTGCCGTGCCTACTCGCATGGACGCCCGTCAATTTTGTGTCCGAGCCTCCTGCAGGAGTGGCTCTGGAGGGACGGGTCCGAATCTGACTTGGATCGGTCGTCCGTCCAGCCAGAATCGCACGGGATAGTGGCCTTTGGCAGCGAGGCCTTTGGTCCAATTCTCCTCGAGAACAGAGGAGAGGCTCGAGGCGCAGTCGCAGAAGCAGCATCAAGGACTGAACTGTTCCAGCCTGTCAATGTGTTTATACATTGCCCTCAGCAATATCGTCGACGACCGATGGAATCGTGTATTCTATCGCCACGTCAGTAGACGTATCGAGATCATTCTCTTCTAGGACCTCGAAGTACTGGTCACTAGCTGCTTGTAGGAGTGCTCCTGGTGGGTACATCTGTCCTTGACGCTGTTCATGTCCTGACGAACAACTGCAACACCTAGTAGTTCAAATGCACCGTTTTGCGTCAAGGCTGGATTGTCAAGGAGTATAACTACCGGCGGAGAGGTCGAGTTTGCGGTCTCTTTGGCACCTTCTACATTGCCAAAACTGCGCTACGTCGGGTTCGATGTCATACGGTTTCCTCGCCCGGTGGCCGCAGCCATTCCATCTGATGGTGTAGCTGCACTTCGCGTCCCATTTACCCTATTCATCCGATATTGTGATAGCGAAGATGTCTATAGGGTTTTTCTCCGACCAGCAAACAGCTTATAGCTCGTTGTTCGGAACAAACACGCCTCTTCGCATCTTGCATCATGCCTACTCGTCTACCATCTCATTCTAGCTCGCTTCCTCGTTTTCAACTACAAGACAGACGGAAATGGCTATTTCGAATTTCTTCAATCACTTCCAATCTGCGCAACGAGTCCAGTAACCGCTTCTCGATTTCTTCTTCCACCACGTCAGCTCTCCCTTTTCCAATTACACAGTTTCGCCTTCGATAGGTTCCACTAGCGCCTGGCGCAGAAGCTGATTCGGAGCACGTATGGATCAGAGGATCTGGATCAGGATACCCATCAACGTTCTTCTGGGTGGATGTGATGGTACATGAGAGTAGCGTGCCACCAGCCCCGCGGACATTGGTCTTGGGTGACGCTCGGTGATGGTCGAACATGCAAGGCGACGTTAGTGCGGCCTCCTTTCTGTCGGCTCCGGACCGACAGTCAGTCTACGGCTTTGCGTTTCGTGAGCACTCGTCCTCGTCGTCCTGTATTGAAGTGTGCCGATTCTGCTGCTCAATTGCCACATCAGACGCGTTCAGGATGTTCTTTGATTTTCGACGGCGATTGCTCATACTTCGGGCGAGGTTAGCTGCCTCCTTGCCTATTGCGACTGTCTCACTGCTCACAAACGACCCCTATGCCAGGACTCGAGGTGGCCTTGTTGTATTCAACTCTTTACGACCAACAATCGAGCGTCTTGCCTCCCCACCGAGCCTGACAGGGGGTACGAAGGCCGTTCAGCACCGCTTCACCATGCCACGCATCTTCTGCATATGCACCGTCTCGTCCATGAGCTTCCAACACCTTGCAATCTCGTCAAGTTCTTCCCTTTTCTGTTGAAAGGATTTGCCCGCTACAACACGTCACGTGATGCTTGACACCTCAGCTCGGGGAGCAAAATTTAAGCAAGACGCTTCACGTCTAGCGTTCGATCTCACGACGACGAGTGCTATTGTAGGCGTCGTCTCTGACTTGGGCGAGGCATGGTGGTTGTGCCCGACATCTTTGTAGCCGCGTCAAAATCAAGACAGCCTTGTAAGTTTATGTCCTCATTTGGGTTTTGTCAGTACTCAACACATGGAGTCTAGCCCTTTGAACTTCAATGACCCAGACAGAACGTCTTCTCGTCGCTCTGCTGTCCCTTCGCCTGCACTCAGCCATCTATCCATCGAAAATGAAGTTGACCAAGTGACCGTGATTCGAGCTCGAGCCGCGATGCGGCATACTCCCTTGCGCATGAAATCTCGCGAACAGGAGGCCCCGCTCACGCTCTCGTTTCTTTGCTGTCGCAGCTTTCTATTCGTAGCTTCTGTAATCGAAAGCTTCGGATACTATACCTCCAAAAAGAATTTCGATTGTACTCCCTTCCTTGTTCAGTACTAGAGTACAATTTAATTAATGAATTCTAGCAGATGTTCGTCTTATTCTGTACTGCATGTGTCATCTGGCTCATGGGTACATGGCGGGTATAGAAATGACAATTCACATGTAGTAATTTTTTACTAAGATAACTCTGCTGTTCAGCTTGGGGTCAGGCGACATCGACGACGAACTACGGATACTTCTCGGGAATCGACATGTGCAGCACAATGAGAGAATCAAAGGCCCCAATTGTTTCATGGAGGCAGATATCAGGTGGAAATCAAGGTCATTCTCACGACGTCACCGTATAGATATCGGACCTCAGCTTTGCAGCGTCATCCACGTCGCCTCTCTTCCCAGAACCTCACCAGAGACCTCCCAAAGCAAATGTTGGCTTCAAGTATGTGTTCTGTATTGGCAACCTATTCATGAATCAAAAATAAGCTTTCAAGGGCCCACAAGACTATCAATCCTCAGTGACTCACCATGTCTTCCCGCTGCCAGTTCTGTTCAGCTCGTCTGAGCCTATCCACTGCCCGCCATATAGAGGGTGCTCGGCCACGGTCGGTGGCTGATGAGACTCCATACCCGCTACCGTGTCCTTTCTGTGCTTCCATGGGTCGGTAAGAAGCACTGCGTCGCTTGGGGTTGGAGGACTCTTATACCCCAAATCTGCGGTCGTCTCCGTTCTCTTCAACCAGGGGTCGATAAGGAGAACGGCGTCACTTGTGACCTGTGGAGGACACTCCATATACCCCGTTCTCCTCTTCCATGGGTCTATGAGGAGAACGGCGTCGGGTGTGATTTGGGAAGGGTACTCCATGTTTTCCCTTGTCACTGTTTCATTCGACCATGGATTGGCGAGGTGTATCATGCTCGCAGTTGGAGGAGGCGCAGGGGTCCTGTTTATTCTACGCACCGCATACAAGATGGGCGTGGAAGCTCGTTTAGGCTTCAAAAGCCTGTATCTTCGAGTCGTTGTGGCCACTGAAGAGCTAGAGGAAGATGGAGGGGTTTCAACTTGGGAGGCATGGTCGATTACCTTCTGCCTCTTGGTCTGGTTAGAGGGCGATCCTTGCCTATCAGGATGATCTGAATCGTCATCACCCGCCTTCCTCTTCTTTGCTGTGAGCAAGAGCTAAGCGTTAGACTTTTGGGGCAGGATGAAGGGATGGAATCATCATCACTCACTCCTTTGATTACACGTTTCATTGGCTTTGGAAACTCCAGGTGTGTTGGAAGGAGCGGGAGAGATGGCGGGAATACCGTTGAGGCCGTTTGGGGTGGCTATGGATTGACCATTTCTGGCCAAGTCTCCGGAATTCTGCGAACTTTCAGAGTTGTTGCTTATACACATATCTTGTCTTGATATGTCAATTACCAGGTCCTCCGGAACGACAGGCATCCATGGCTTTGGTGATGATGCATATGCATTATGGCTGGAAAGATAGTCAATGGTCCGAGCTTCGTTAACTTGGGGGGTACGTGTTGAGGCAACATACCTTTGGTTGTGAAACTGGGTTCGAGCTTCGTGAAGCTCGACGAGCGAATGCTCGGAGCTGGTGTTCTCGCCAGTATACCTGGTCCAATCAAATATCAATTGCTTTCTTGCTACTCCTCCATGACTGAGCATGGCACCGTCGGTGTATTGCTGAAGATGAGGCGATATTTTTCCAATTTCTATACCCTGTAGGTTATCATGCGTTTCTGGTATATGACCCGGCTCATTACTGAATATCGTTTGCCGATGGGGGATGCCGGTTTTAACTGCTCGCGAGAGTTCTGAGAGATAGTGTGGAGGTTCCGGGTCTGATGTTTGAATATCGAAGTAGAGACCAAGGGCATTCGCAGGCGACGTTGATGACGAAGCTGGGACGTGAAATTGCTGAGCCACATGTATTCTTCCGCCACTCAGGTTATCTAGGCCGTCGTCATAGAGGGGTAAAGGAGAAACTATTGGCAGTGCAATAGTCGCTGAGGTAGGGTGATTCTGAAGGACTTTATGCGTTCAGAAGTTGTTCGTGCCCCTCGCTGAAAGACTTACAGAAGGAGGGAAGGTATCTCGCTGTTCCGTCGCTGTACTTGGCAGGACATAAAGGTCTTTAGAAACAAAATTTGATCAATTCCTGCTATAGACGATTTAGAGCACGGAATACGAACTATTTCTATCCGTGTCAAGTTCAACGTCGTCGGAAATGACGGGAAAATTGTTCCAATTGCCAAGGAAATTGTTGGTTGAGGATTGCCCTGGCTCAGGGTATTGTTCAATATATCCATCCTGAGAGACGTGCATGGCTGAATTTCTGGAAGGATTGACGACGCAGGGAGAGGTTGCTGTTTGCACTGAGTCTGAAGACCTGTAGACGTTTCCTGATTTGTCGGCAAACAACAATGAACCTTTTCTTCTGTTTTCTCACACAGGTCAATTTAGACTTGGGTCATCATGTCTCTGATCTATAGAAGGCCTTATTCCTAATTTCCATGTACACCGACAAAACTTGGACTCAATGAGGCCGGTACTTTATACAGCTCGTGATGTTGCTACGAAAATTGTTTACAAGGATGTTATCGGGATTTGGCTCCCGTCACCGTACAAAGACTTCTCTCAGAAAGCGGCGCAAGGACCAGCGCACTTCCAAGTGATGTCGCACTGTTCGTCTGTGCTGCACTTGATATAGCTGTAGTCTTGGCTATATCCTTTGGTGGTGTAGCACCACTCGTGTCCTGCGACAATAGGAACGCCTGTAGCACAACTGGCCCAGCAATAACCGTTGTAGCAACCTCCTTTAGCGGTACCACAACGGAAAGCGCATGACGCGCGGCAGCCTGCCCAAGCACCTGTTTCTCCGGTTTTAAATTTCCCAACTTTGAACTGGTTGCAGGTCTTGTAGCAGTCAGTTAGGCTGCCTTCCGAACACCTGTCTCTGCGAAGGAGGCTTGTTAAAGCCCCTCCTAGATCTCCTGCGGCGTCACCAACGGTGTTTACGGCGGCACCAGCAGTGTCTGCAGCGTCACCAACGGTGGTGCCTACGTCACCGAGAAGAGAGTTGTCGTCGCTTGTCGTACCACTGGTATCCGTGGACGTCGTATTCCCGGTAGTGGTGGTGTTGGTAGCAGTGGAGTTATCTGGGACATCAATTGTATCGTCCTCATCGCTTGCGACAGCGTAACTGGGTGGAACTGTGTTGAGTGACGGCAAATCTCCGACAAGAAATGTATCCTTACGGAGATGATCCGATGTCTGTACAGTTTTGGCCGTCTACGGTCCAATCCCAGTCGCTTGGGACGTCTTGACCTTCGACCTTTGCTGTAGTTTGGCAAATGCCATCAAAATCAAAAATTTGCTCTGCAGTGGGCGGGTCATCGGTGTCTGTCGCCGTGTCTATGCCCGTGCCGGCGTCTGTGTCTGCGCTGGTGTCGGTGCTTGTGTCGGTGTCGTTTTGAGCAGCTGAACGAAGAACTGTCAAGCTGAAGACAAGGAAGCCCAAGAGCCTGGCGGAGCGAAGTGCCAACATTGTCGAAGGGAAAGTGTCGAAATCAAGCAGTGAAATGGAGCAGCTGGTGGCTGTTAGTGATTCATTCGTTCATCAACATGGTTATATATCGATCGCAGAGGGCCATATACGTTAAGGACCGTCCTTTCCTTGGAATCCTAGAATGATGCTAAGAGAAAGGCTTAGAACACGACCAAAACATCGACCAGAAGAAACATTAAATCGACGGGGTTTCTGTAAGTTCAGCCACGACTGGAACTTCAAAGCCGAGTCAATCACTAGCTTCATGGCTTCAGAGTTTCCTTGTAACTAGTCGTTACAAAATTTCGGAGGGTTGCTCAATGAGGCAGCCTATACTGATCGACAAAGAGGCCAAGTACGGCATGTGATTTCTCCCTTCTAGAACGAAGATTAGCATGGGACAAGACCCAGTGTAGATCCTGGTTCAGAACATTAGATTGGCTGAAGACATTGATTGGTGACGTACCTGACAGGGTTCGTTCGGCAGCCTCCAACCATACGAGGGGAGTGCCTGGTCAATTGTGAGGAGTGAAAAACAAGTCCGCGACTCGTTCGTTAGGTCCTGTTCATATCGCACACCCGAGCCATGGTATTCTGACTTAGTATAAAGCTCAAATGTCACGCTTCATTGAAAGAGGCGAGAAATACACCTTATCTAGCTTTCTTACCAATCGATACCAGCCCAAATGCACTAGCGTTTTCGCTGCAGAACGCGAGAATACGAAGGCGCGATCTGACTTGTGTTATTCTATTCTCTCCACTCCGCGAGGCACGTAGTTCGCGTCGTTCGGATTTCTCTACGCATTTACTGGTACCTAGCAGTGAAGAACAAATCAAGGTTTGACCCTAATGCCCAACTTGCCAGATGAACCGAGTAACACTCCACCTTCAGATAACGCAGGTCAATTAGTCCCCCTTCTAAGTCAATGCTTCAACTGTGCCCTTAGTTCTCATGTTAGCATCATTCTAAGATAAGGAAGATCCCAACACTCACTCCAGGCATCTGTAAAGGACTACCGTGCGTCTTGCATGATCCGGTTGCAGGCCCAGCAAAGGCGGCTTCTGCATTAGAAGAGAAGGGCGAGCTGCGCTACGGACTCCCTATCGCCGAGCCACGAGTCACAGATCACATATTTGAGTCAGGATGCGCCGATACTATCCTTGATTGGGAGTTTGAAACGATCGGGAGTTTGAAA